>JAIPRM010002104.1:0-11147 GCA_025469315.1 Stegophylla sp. TES_Ste_2020 | reverse complement strand
GGTTTCAAAAAGTTATTGATCGAAATTTTTGGACAAGTATTTCTATACGAAAAGTTGTACACAGAAAAAAAAAAAATAAACATCATTGTAAAAACACTAGCTTCTTCACTTCGTTCAGAATCTAAAATGTAAGTAAACTGAGCTTAAATGGCATTTTCAATTATACTTCTTTAATTAAAAAAATAACTGTTTCTAGAGTAAAAAAAAAAAAAAATTGAAACAAATTGAAATGGAAAGCAACTAGTTACTCCCTAATTTAGGTGCAGATGATCACTTACGTTTATTTGTTGATTGGCCAGCACACCGAGCGCCAGGTATTGCGCAGTGGGAACGTTGTTGCCGCCAGTCGCCGCTAAACCCCACAGGTTTGCTTGCATCTGCTGCATACGTTTCTGGTCTTTTTCTTTTTGGGTGTCGGCAAACTTTACGACCAACGGACACGTACAGCCCTCCATGGTTTGCGAATGATGCATTCCCTTGATAGCTGCTATTGCATTCTGTTTGGTCGTATAGGTAACAAAAGCACAACCTGTAAACATCAAACCATCAGTCACAAATTGTGTACATGTGTCACAAGAGTAATTCACGCCGGACAGATTCTACTGATAGATTGATAGCATTGAGAATAATTTTATAATAATTTTATTTTAAAATAAACACAAATCTTAACTACACATACAAATGTGATAAACCTGACATGAATAGGTAATGAAAGTATACAATTTTACATCAGATTTTCCGCTCTCTCGTGAGCATTTAAAATTTTTATAGTCATAAAATCCATAACTAAAAAAGTGTTAGTTTTGAGTAACTAATTGGTCAAACTGTAATCCAGATTGAAGTTAAATAATCCAGATTTTGTATTCACTCTAGTTTTGGATTAAGCGTCATACCACACTATGGATTTTTATTTTTTTATATTTTAGAATCAATTCCCTATTTTACCTTAAATTCTCTTTTGATATTTGAACCTAAAATCTAGTTTCACTACCTACAATAAATTTGAAACATGTTTTAAAGAATAAAGTTACACATTTATCCATTAATTAAAAAATGTGTCAAATATCTTTCAAAATAATTGTACATTACTTTTAAATTTTGATTGAAGCAAAATTATCAGTCTATTTATTTCTTACTGTAGACATTATTCTGGAAGGTAAACTTGATTCAAAAATTACGTT
Source organism: Stegophylla sp. TES_Ste_2020 (assembly GCA_025469315.1). Taxonomy (NCBI): domain Eukaryota; kingdom Metazoa; phylum Arthropoda; class Insecta; order Hemiptera; family Aphididae; genus Stegophylla; species Stegophylla sp. TES_Ste_2020. Next base: position 9,966 of record JAIPRM010002104.1, on the reverse strand, counting down.
CTGCCTCTTAATAGATAATATTATTTGTGAAACTCCTCCAAATCTGGTGAAGCACTTAAGAGAATAAGTGTTTTGAAAAATCTTTAAACTAAAGTAGCTGAGAAGCCAAAAATCTGTCCTTAATGTAATCTAAAAATGATATTAATTCATTTTATTACACAAAACGGAACGCAAAGCCTCTCATCGACTTATAACGATATGGTTCATATTACAAAAAAAAAATTTTATATTTATACTACATGAAAGCACGAATAATTCATTAACATTTTACTACATGATCTATATTATAGCCACACAAAATAAATATTTCTTACGACACAATGCTATACAATTGGCTATACATTATAAATTGGAAAACAAAATTAGTTAAGACAACTTAGTCTTGATCAATAAAGTTATAAAAGTAAATAATATCAATTAGGATTTAAAAATGGCATACATATGCAAAAAAACCAATTTTAGAGGTTAAAAATATAAAACTACATTTCCCCCATCAGATAAGTAATTTTTAAATGTTTAAATATTTTTTTCTGTTTACCTTTGCTAACACCATTCGTATCCCTAAGAACGGAACATTCTTCGATGGGTCCGAAAGGTTCAAACATGAGTCTGATATCTGGTTCAGATATCTTTTTCGATAGCATGCCGATGAAGAGTTTTCTTTCTGAAACAAAAAAACATTTTTTAATTAGTAATAAGTCAAAAGTTTACAAAATAATATATTCATTTTGTAACAATATTTACATGATTTTAATCATGATCAATATTTTTAATATTTTAATAGCAATGAAAAAACTTATACATTACTAAATAACATCAAGGTAATGTAAGATAAAATTTAAACAGATAAATTGTACTTTGTTCCTTTACGTTGACCATAGTTAATTTTTTTCATGCATTTAGACCAATAAGTGGAAAATTAAGCACTTTCTAATGTTCTACTTTAATTTTTAATGTATGCATGAATTCATGTTTTATTTCAGCTGTTTAGGAAGTTGATTTTAAATTTTAAATACATTTTTGACATTCTATGATTTCTATTTTTCTTTTCTAAAATTTCCTTTAATATATTATATACAATTCCTTAAATCGAATTTGATTTGTAAGAGTCTATTTCTGGGTATTCACATATAGGATGATGTAGGTACTAGGTACCTACGATGGTAAGACATGACGCAAAGTATACAGAATTTTCTAATAGAATCTAGTAGTTTTATCGTCGAAAACGCGAAATATAATAAATGACAACAAAACAAAATGATCGGATTCAAAGTTCAAAATAATAACCATCAACTGGGCACATGTTGTGATTGGCCGACACCACATAAGAAAAACTTTCTGGAAAATCCGTTGGGTGGTGAAAAATGTTCTCGAAAATATATTATCATTTTATGGCAGTCGAATACACGCGATGTAGTCATAAAAGTAGTTATGTACTATACAGCCTGCACACGTGCACACATATAAATAACCACAAATTGTCATAATTCGTAGATACGAAAAGATACCATGAAATAATGATGTCAAAATGAAAAAAGCCCGTAATGTCATACTACGAAACGTGGGTTTTCTTCACTGTTCGGATGGGATATTCTTGATGGGTGTTTTGAATTTACGATAAATCATTTCTTCGACAAAAAGATTCTGAGCGGAGCTTCAGATAATATAAAATTATAATTGTCGGTTAGATATGTTTAACAAATAACAACTGTGAACTGTTATTTAAGTGTTGGGTGAGTAGTGTTTTTTTTTTATATAATTTTTTCGAGTTGAATTGTAACGTTGAGTACTCGAATCATGGCGAAATAACTAGGTATGATCGCATCATGACCACTTCTTAGCGTTGTGGGCTGCGCACATTATTATATTATTCCATGATTTAGCATGGAAAGGAATCTCAACTGGCAGTGATTTATAATATCATAGCCATGGATGAACCCATAAAACCAGCTTGCGTTGTATTTATATCGTGGCATCTAGTAACCAGAATGCTATATTTATCTCTTAATCCTAAAGCCGGGTCCACACCAAACGCGCAAAACGTTTTGCAACGTTGCTACCATGTTCGGCGTGTTTGGTGTGGACGTGTAGTCCGCGCACAAACAAACATGTCCGTGCATGTTGCGCGTTTGTTCGGGATATATGGGAAATGCGCAGTGTTCGGCGCGTTTTGCTTATCTGGTTTGGACGAGAAATTGTCAGTATCATATTGTTGCTGCTACGGGCAATGTATAATTGATTATTATTTATAATAATTGTAACAAAAAAATTTAAATAATTAATAAATAAAAAGAAATGGCCCGTGTAAAATCAGCTAGTAATTGTGTACCACTATAAATCTTTCTACTTTGTAAAATAGGAGTCTGCCAAAATCGGCGTCGTTTACGGTTTTTACTTTCTATTTTTTTTTTAAGTAGACTATGTATAACAATAAACGCAGCACTAGTGATTTGATCGGACATTATACAGGTGAGAGATAAATTATAAACAAAAAAATTGAGAATGAAAAAATTACGGACAACTATACTTTTTGAACGGCACATATACATTGACGAAAATTGGAAAACATATGATCACGTTGCAACATAGATTTTTACGCCCAGTATGGACGCCTGTACTCGCGAGAATGTTGCAGCTACGTTACAGCAACGTTGCGCGCAGAGGCGCGTTTGGTGTGGACCCGGCTTAACAGTTACACAATTCAACATGGTATTTTCAAAAATATGTTTCAAATGTTTGTACGACATAATCAATGCACTAAAGCCAGATGTTTTTGTCGACTTGTTCAGGATGTGCAAAAATCCTACTGATTAAAGTTGTGGGTAACATTGAAATTCCAGCTTTACTATTTCAATCAACCAATCAAACCAGTATATAAAATAAATATTATATAATACAATGCAATGATTACAATAGACATACAATATAATATTATACTAATTAATAATTAGGTACAGAGTAAAATAAAACTTACAATACACAAAACACAACACTCAAAATTATCTGTATTCTCAATACTTTTGAACAAAAAACACGTTTTAGTTTAATTTATATTAAACGAAATATTAGATATTTTTATTTTCAGTGTAAAGAGTTTACAAATAGTATTTTATACACTGATCTGTATCGTATGGTAATAATTAAGTTGGGGGAGGTGGCAAGAGTATCAAAAACGGACTGTATGTTCGAATCGGATTCAAAGCATGGGGACGTCGTCACTAGTCTGAAAATACAATACGAGCATTCAAATGTGTGTGTGTGTGTCAGAGGGGGGATATAAAGTAACTCTAGAACGCGTATTCGGTTTCAAAAGTCCAAAAACAATATAAACGACTTTTAAATTCACTTGGTATATAATATAACGACATATATTAACTACGACGACGAATGGACACACACACACGGACCGAAAAGGACAAACAACAACACGCGTTGACCGACGCGACGGCAGAGAGTATACGCCAGGGTTGGCGTCCCCAGGGAAGCATCACGTCCCGTCACATATTATTCTCCTCGCATCTGTTGTTTTCATAACCGAAAACCAATTATTTGGATAACCCCGAGCGGCGGCGAAATCGTGATTAAACGAGAGCAGGGCGATAAATATTTTCGGTCACGAGGGGGGGAGGTAGTGTGTGTGTGCAAATAGCATTTCTCTCAACACCGAGTTTTATTCGCGAGTATGTATGCTTCCTCGTCCCACGTGCGATCATCCACATACCTTCCACGCGAATACGGGAACGGGTGTGTTCTCGATCCCTTTTCCTCGGGAGCCTTTCAATAAACAAAAACCTGCTATCGGCGGCATAAACGCTTCTAGTTTAAGTGGTTATTGTTGTTAAAGGCATCACTCTCCCGCGGCACACGTTATCCTACGCAAACGAGCTCGAACCATAGCGAATAACACACGACGCCTATAAACACGACGACTATACATACCGTTTTGGTTAGCATGAGTAATAGATAGATTCGCGACAAACGCGCGCACACGCCAGGTTATATATAGCACAGATGGCTAAAAACTTAGAAATGTCAATAAAAATAATAATATTATACACCGGTCGTCGGGGGTTCGGCGATAGCAGATAGCAAGGGGATGGGGAAACAAACTTTTAAAATCTCGTTTTACGCTAAAGATTGGCAACAACATCATATTTTTACTTTATGTTTATTTTTCACTTTTCTAATGCGTTTTTAAAATATACGGTACTTCTCCTCCTTCTCCTTCACGTTAACGATCACGAACCGTTCACGATACTTAATACATTAATACGTAACACATATGGTCGACAATTAAATACAACACCAGTGTATTGTTTCACAAATCGTTTGTCTATAACTGAAAACAATTATCAATTTGCTATTTATATAAAACACAATATAAATTAAACCAGAAAAACTATAGTTCGTAGGGTTTATAGTCACCCTTTACAACAATGTTTTCCATTGTGCTTTCATTCTCCAAATACCTAAGTGAAAACCGACTTTTTCAATTCAACTTTCTAGCTCTATTATTTTGGAAATTATGTGAAAAAAAAAATGAATTTACGAAAATTCGGGTTATGCCGTTTTTTACCATTTTTTGTCAATTTTTGGGTAGTCTAGGCTTGTGCTTGGAAAAAGTATTGAGAATTTAGATAAATGACCTCCCAAAAGTACCATCTTGACAACATTTCCAATCTATAGAGTTACTGATCGAAACTTTTGGACCAATATCTCTACTAGAAAGTGTTTCCATACATACGAAAAAGAAAAAAACACAGATTTGTAAAACTAATACATTCCTCGCTATCGCTCAGAATCTAAAATATAATAATTAAACAAAATGTACATAGATGCTATGATAATAGAACCTGTTATGATATTAAGTGCTCTAAGGAGTCTAAGGAGTCTAAGGTAATAGGTACATCATTGTGATGAGTCATTAACTTTTTGTACCACTTAAAATAATAATTAGCTAACTTCTCCTAAATGGATTAATTAATATATAGCACCAATAAAATATCACAGTGCATGTGATACAATTATAATACTTATGCTCTGATATAAGAACACAAAGTAATTTACTTAATTCAAAATCACCTGACAAATAAAATGGAACAATTTTTTTCTATATAGATAATACAATTTTAAATACCTACGCATTGATTTAAAACGAATTAGATTATGTATACAATTAAGACTTGTTCCTTTTGTAATGAAAATTATTTTGCATATTAAGACATTTTGGTAAAGGTTATTAAATGGTTCTAAGCAAAAATATTGACAACACAAAATGACAATAAATTAAAATTTGTATTTATTTCCAACTGATAGATATATTGTGTGACAATAATTATAATTGGTTGTATTGAACTACACAATTTGTTGTTGAATAAATATAATTAAAACCCTAGAACAAAAAGTAAAATATAACTACTGTCAGTATGTACCTACTACAGACAAACTATTTTGTTTCTAAATGAGTTAATGACTAAGCGTTATGAAATAATAACATAATTTTATTCAAGTGAATGGAAGCAATATATATATATATATATATATATATATACAAGCGATTAAAAATAATATGTAAAATGGAAAGGAAGAGCCATCTGTAACACATGTAACTGACCCGCACACGCATATTAATGTATAGAACATTTATCTTTTTTTTGTCCCTCCAGGCACGAGTGTAGGGGAAGACAACGCAGGAAAAAGTCATTACAAAAATATGACATTCGAGTAGTGATAAAATTTTAAACGAATTACAACCACAAAATATTAATTCAAAAAATTAATCGATTATATGAGATTAGGAAGAAGAGAGTAATAAAACATTTAATATGGTCTATAGTTACTATTTTGAACATTAAAAATGTACATTTCCAGCAAATAAAATTTAATTAAAAAAAAATTTACAATAAAGAGAAATTTCCAAAATTCTTTATTTATTCAAAAATATACTTTACTGTATGAATTTCGCTAATGTTAGTGATTAGTAAAAATTTCAAGTTTCTAGTAGGTACTATTAATTTTAGAGTTAGGTACGTCTAAATGACTAAAATAGATTATACATGAAAATTAGTTTTACTGTTTTTACTTATTTTTCGTTAGTTTTTCTAGAGTTTTTTCCTTGTTTTTGGAGAAATTACTAAAAAAAAAAATCTTTCTAAAATAGTAAAATACCATGCAAATAAAATTCTCTATAAGAAACATAATTATACAGCACATACTAATATGAGCATTTTTGGAGTAGAAAGTGTTTACAGAAAAGAAAATGAAAATGAAAAAAAAATCACTGTAAAACAACTAGTTCGTCGCTCCACTCAGAATCTAAAAATTTCCAGATACATGCCTTATATTCTATAAATAATTAATCGTTATCACTCCTAGACGAAAATGTTTATAATCATTATAAAAATGTATTAAATTGTAAGTAGTGTCTTTATCACGAAAGTACAAACAATTTTCTGTTGGATAACATGGAAAATAATTAATTATAGTATTTTTGACAATATATTATAAATTGAATACCGGTTAAACGTTAAACCATATAACATAATGCATTTTAATATTATTATAACATTCATATTTAATCAGTTATTCAGGCTCTGAACTTTAAAAACAGCGTTGATTTATTTTTCGATATTTTTCTTTAGGTATAAATTACCAATTTAAGAATTTATATTTTTTCAAAATACATATCCCAAGTTTTATGTATATTATATAAACGACAGTTTTAAATGTATGCGAATTCTAAGTGACATGAAATACCCAAACAAGATTTCTGCACGTTCATGTATTTATTGATACTATTCAAGAGCTCTCGAAACACATGGATGATGTATATACATAAGCATTACATTTACAGCATATTAGTAGTTTACACTTGGCAAGTCCACGCTCATGATCTGATAGAAGATACCGAGAAAAGTTCTAAATGAAATACTATTTTAAATTTTAAACATCACTACTATTCGCTTATTTAAGGCAATCAGACATATCTATTAGTACTAAACAAAACGAAATTTTAGTTAATTACACAGAAAAATAATTGCCAGTTTCATATTGAGTCTAGGTATGATTATATTATAATATATATTACATTATATTAAGAATTATATTATTTAATAAATTAATAACTTAGATAATATATAGATTAAAAAGTGTTAACAAAAAGAAAAAAAAACTGTTAAGGTTCACAAGCATTTTTACTTCACTCAGAATCTAAAAGATTGTTTAAAATCAAAAATCAATGAAATGAAAACTATAATAGGAATAAAATGAATAATTAATGTATATTATGTAGTTGTGTAGCGTAGTTCGAACAGAAGATGGCTTCAGTATAACACATTTTATAATATAATAACTCACCATTGTGAGTGTTAAAAACAAAAACTGTATTAGTAACAAAAATGACCATCCCAAAAGTATGTTGGTTGGAATATTATATATTATACTCATATTCACAGCACGTTTAAAATTTGTTTTAGCCTTCGTATAGCCTTAACTTTAGCATATTATGTATTATATGGTCTAAAACAATGTTTAAAAGTAATTTCATTCATCGTTTAACCAAAGAATACGTTTTGTTTGAAAACACACGTTCTCCTATAGGTACCTACATAAATAATTATTAATATAAAAAAAAATCCTATTTTGGCATACAAAAGAATATTTAAGAGAATAACTCTGTTAATAATTATACGTACTTAAGTTTTATATATTTTAGAGGATAATAAACTCCCAACCCCCTCCCAAAAAAAAAAAAAAGAGTAATTTAGAAACTCGAAAAATAAGTTGCTGATTGAGACTTTTGGACAAGTATTTCTATACGAAAGTGTTCATAGAAAAAAATAATAAATAAACATCACTGTAAAAACACTAGCTTCTTCTGTCTTCATTTCGTTCAGAATCAAAAAGGTATTTATTAAATTAAATTTTAAAAATTTTAAATATTTGCACTGTTGTATACCCCATTATGATATCCTTAATCGATCTAAATCTAGTTTACTTTTGGAGGCATCGGTGTTTGTATTTTACCCTGATAGGTGTTTTTATATCCCGAAATAAGTTGCGGAATGTTTTTAGGGGCGTTTTTCTTTTCCTTTTTTTGTGTAAGTGTATTTTGAGTTCTTTATTTATGTTTATATTATTGGACATATATATATATATATATATATCAAGAATTTTAATAGTGTTTTTACTACGTGAAAATTGGGATGAATATTTTTTTATTATTATTATTATTATTATCTTTTTAACAAATTCTTTGATATTACTAGCTGAAAATTTAAAGCCAATATAGTTTGGCTAATTTGCCATGTTATGGAGTATACGTCGGTAAATGTTACAGTCTTTCGAACATAAGTATATTTACTTTGAAAAAATCGTAAAATTGCTAAACTTATAATATATATATATATTTATACAACTGTATATTTTTATCACATTTATACATTTAACATACACAATACAGTTACGAGTTTATAATTTCTACAGTACTAAATTAAGTTTATGTTTAATTTGGCTTGCGAACCTGTACACATTAGTTCGATCATAGAAAAACATGTGGCTTGTCAAATATAGCAGTAAACAACCACTGGTTTGAATCACTTCAACACTCAACAGTTTTACATCATATAGTAATGTATTTTTAGAAATAGATTAATAATTTTGAGATTTATTAAATTAACATTTTTTAGTGGATTAAAATAATAAAAAAGCAGGCCTATACAATAAAATAAAATAACAACTCGATTGAGTGAAATTTATTGATGAAATAATTTTTATTGATTTAAACCTTTAAACCATAGGCGTGTTAACGAGAGGGGCCTGATAGGCATTGCCCTCCCTTCCTCGCGGACTAGGCCAGCATAAAAAAAAAAAAAAAATCATATCCGAAGAAAGAAATTTATACGGTCAATACAGATTTTAAAGATTTTTATTATTTATGTTATTGCTGCTCCCAGATAAATGATATTATAAAATATGTTTTAACTATTTTAGTTACTATTCTACAACTACTATAATATTGAATTAAACTTTTTGGACTAATACTGTTCTTCCGATCACTGATTCAATTGTATGTTTTATTTTATTGTTTAGATGCCTAGTTTTCAGTCATAATAAAAATGGATGAAAAAAAAAGCGTTTCTTTGATGTGTACAAAAAAAATGGGTCAATCGATTTAAAAATGTGTTGTGCCCCCTCGGCGACTTAAGTCTGAACACGCCTATGATTTGAACACAACTTGTATATAGTAAAACAACAAATATTTAATAATTTTTAAGTTCTAATTTTATAACATAGTATTTAAAAGTATATGTAGGCGCGTTTAAAATTACACGAGTTATAACAGAAAATTGCGAAAATTAATGCGAAAAGTGCTGAAAATCTAATTTGAATATACTTGCCGTATTCACTACACTATACTGTTTACACACAGTAAAACGTGATAGTATACGTTTCATATATTATAATATATTATATAGGTACACAATCTAAATGGGAATATGAATAAGAATATTTGAAACATCAAGAGAATGTTTTTCGGAAGTAAAACTATTACAAAACAGAGGCGACTACTTCTCTCTCATTAGAATCACTCGTGTACGTAATAAACAGATTTATATACATATATATATATATATATATTGTACCTACATGGAATACCCGTATACAATGTTGTGAAACACGAGAGGAAACAATTAAAATGAAACGAAAACGGAGTTAGAAAATAATTCTCTCTCTCTCTCTCTCTTCTTACTAAATCTGTTTTATCTATTATGTGTACACTTTTTTTTTTTGTTTTTGACACCTTGTTTCCTTGCGTTATTCGATTCGCTGAAGGTAAACGTGCGTGATGGTGAAGAGGGCATCGGTAATTCGCAGTTAACAACCTGTGTGGTTGCTTAAGTCGCCTGATGCCGTGTACTGGACGTAATCTTAATAATGTGAGGGTACATGAGTGTATTAAACTTA
>JAIPRM010002103.1:0-32509 GCA_025469315.1 Stegophylla sp. TES_Ste_2020 | reverse complement strand
CAGGAAGTTAATAGTATAAAGAATAATAATAGTTGTCGTTTTCAATACACCCACCAAGAGTATTTGACCCGAAGAACGAAGAATACTTGTAGGTAGCGCAAAGTATGTCTGAATTTTTTGTCTATACTTTACTTTACTTTACTTCTTTTTATCTAATAAATAAAGAAAAGGCAAAAAATTAATTAGAAAAAAAGTGATAAAAATGTCCAATTTTTTTTTTTCAAATATTCAAAATTATCTTGCGCCAAAATATTTCTCATATTATTGTCTATCTTTGTTTGAATTTTCATAAAGTTTGGATTAAAAAATTGTGGTTTCCGAGTCTTTTTTGTCAAATTTTGGATAGTCCCCCATCCCCAAAAAATGAATAATTGAGAAATTCAAAATATAACCTCTTTAAAACTTGAAAACTTAAAAACACACACACACGCACGCGCGCGCGCATGTAAAAATAAAATGATAATGAAAAAAAATAAAAATTATTGTAAAAACACTAGCTTCTTCACTTCGTTCAGAATATAAATCATAATTAAAGTATTGATTAAATATACGGTGAACATTATTTTTTATAAAACATGTAAACTATGAGAATTTTAAAGTTAGGTATAAAAAATAAAACCATTCAACAGTAATTCATGTTGAAAATAATATACCTCCGATTATTTTTTATAAATAATTAGTTTTTGTATACCTACTTATACTTGTCAATATTTTTTACTTATACTCGTTCTAAAACAAATATCGCTTAAAAATTAATATAATATATTATTAAACATCAGTATCGTTCGTTAAAGTCTTTTGTGGACGGGTAATTTTTCAAAATAAACATTTTAAATAATTTTTAATGCAAGTTAAATTTTTTTTATTTAAATCAAAATATTTTTGCGCAGAAACTTGATAGAAAATGGTTAAACTAAATAAATAAAAAATAGTTGTCTTAAAAAAATGTTCATATGAAAATGTTGTCACTTTTATATTTTATAGTATATATAATTTATATCTACGTATATCATTACAATTCTTCGACAATTTATTGTCTTGTTTGAAATGGAATTGTCTTTGGTAAACTAACATTTTTTATCTGGATATTTGGAATTTTATTTAAAAAAAATATTATGTCTATCTATCTATATAGTATAGATAGTCAAAATCTCTTTGTTTATAGAATATAGTAATTTTATTATTGCCAAATGTTTCATTGCCATTTTTAAAAAAACATTTTGCTGGTTTTTTTTTTTAAACCATCCAGGTTTGAAAAAAATGTTTGTTTAAAATAGTTTTCCTTCAATCCTATACAGTATACATAAATCAGTGATAATAATTGTTGTTCAGAAATTTAGGTTTTAGTCATTAAGTTATATACGATTAAGTATTTAAGTTCGTATATTGTATTCTATAATTAATAATTATTAGGTAGTAATAATTATAAATTAGTATCATTTGTTTAAAGCGGTTGCCGTTATATATCTGAGGCTTATGTTAAATATATACTGAAATAATGTTTTTTAAAGTATTTGTGATGAAAAATCATATTTAAAACAAGATTGTCAATATTTTTTATAAATTAAATAATATTTGAAATACTTGTTTTATCGGAAAATGTGGTTTTGTGCATAGCTTAAAAATATAATTGTCTATAAATAATTATTTATAATTTAATGATCGACATAAAAACAGGATAATGTTTCTATAACGGAACTTCTAAATTAAATTTTTTAAGAGTCACTATAGTATACGTATTACATAAATGTACGACGTATTAAATACTCTAATTGATATAAGATGTGGATAATGAAAATATAAGTATACCAGTTATATCGTAAATTGTTCGGACGTATTACTTGTAAACATATAAATGTGATTGGTAATAATATATTTTCAAGTTCAAGAAAAAAGTACATGTTCATTCATCATATATTTTTCTTAATTACATAAAACGACAGGTGTATATCACTATATTCCATTGTTTTGTGTCATTACCCTTATGCTAGTAATCATGCCATGGTTTTTCTCATATATGAATGCAACATTATGTGATTGTATAAAACCCATAATGTTTGAAGTCTAATAGTGTTGTACAAATAAAAATAATATTCTAAAATATTAAAATAAAATAAACAACGCGATACAAAGTCACAGAAGATAATACATATGTATGTTTATTATATAATATATATGTGTGTATATATATATATATATATATATATATATATATTATACAGGCATTTTAGGAGTCCTACTAAAATGTGTTCAGCAATATTTAACTTTTTAACCCTATATAATGCTTAACTTTGAAGTTTTTTCATAAAAAATTTGGCACTAATTAAAAAATCATTTTGTTCACCCTATTTTACTTATAAGATATTATATGATATTAATTTTTTTTATTTTTGAGCAATTATTGTTACAAACGATTTTAGTCTAGTTAGATTAGAGTAGTTAAGTGGAGAAGCGAGGAGTACCACGCAAAAATTTACTGCTACTATTTCGATATCTATTATAAATTTTGAATGTCTATAACATTTCAACGGTCGAACAATAAAAATAAAACAAAACAAAATAGTACTTTGCGATATAATCTATGAGTTACATATGAAATTAGTTAAGTGATAAAATATTCACTAAAACATGTTTCGAAAAAAATGTAAATTAACTATTTTGTAATTAACTTTTTTGCATTAACCAGTTTGTAACCCTAAACTATGCATAAATAGCTTTTGGTACTAAATTCTTCTTACTTAAAAAATAAATATTAATCTATTATACAATTATACAATTTGATTATATGTACCTGATTATGAATAATTAAGTGTATATCCATTTAAGTATAATAAAGTATCAAAACATAAATGATAATAACCATTAATATGAGTTAAAATATATTTTTATAAAAACTCACGTAGTAATAATTCATATTTTAAATACACAGAATTTGGGACTTTAAATTTTTATTGATTTATTATAAATTTAATAGTTATTATTTATACTAAACAATTAATATGTATGGTATAAAAATACATTATAAACAAAAAAATATCGATTTTTTTTTCGTTAAAGTCATTTTTATGATATGTATGAAGAAGTGCATACAATGATTCTTTTTTAAATCTATGGTTGGTTTACTTTTTCTCAGAACTGCCCAAAGCTAATCGTTGTTCATAATATAAATAATAAATAAAAGAAAACATTTCTTTGTCATTTGCGTGCTCAACTGAGAGAAGTGCGTATGTATATGACTGTAGAATATAATAATACGAATACTATATTTATATACCATACTGTAATACTGTATAACATAATACAATACTCGTTAATATATTTTTTTTATTTTAGATTCTGAACGAAGTGAAGAAGCTAGTGTTTTTAAATTGATGTTTATTTTTTATTTTTTCTGTGAACACTTTTTCGTATGGATCTACTTATCCAAAAGTCTCAATCTGCAATTTTTCGAAACCATATTCGCCTTTAGTTGGTACTTAACAAACTCCAATAAAATTATAAATTATAATACGAGATTAATATGCATTTCAAAACAATAATAATAATAATAATAATAAAAGGACATACTAGGGTATTCTTCGTTCATCAAGTGGGATATTCTTGTGGGCGTATTGCGTTTTAAAGAAACGATAAATCATTTCTTCAATAAGACGACTCTGAGTGAGGCTTCAGTTATACAAGACAATTTTACTTATAAAAATTATAAAGTTTGTTATGACGACAAATGAAATTTATTATTTACTCGGCCAGTTTTATATTTTACTATTAACTGAGAAAAGTAAAAGAAAAAAAAAAATTAGATAAGAAAAAAGTGATAGAAAAAATTTTCAAAAAGTTGGAGAAAATTATTGAGAATCGAAAAATTACCTCTTAATAGCACCATCTAGACTCTAGAGGTGAATCAGGATTGAAAAAGTTACTTGTCGAAACTTTTGGACAAGTATTTCCACACGAAAACGTGTACACATAAAAAAAATAAATAATAATAAAAAAAATTAAACATCATTGTAAAAATACTAGCCTCTTCGCTTCGTTTAGAATCTAAAGTGCCAATAATAATATAGCTTTTATTTTTAAATCTCAAACGAAACCGAAATAATATTACATTTAAAAGACAAACAGTAAAAAGATATTTGAATTTTATACGAAATGATAAAAGAAAAATATGATTATGGTTTATTCATTAGTCACGTGCGAATAAATAACATGAATAATAAAATTATTGTTTATACAAATTCTAATGGATCTACTTCTTATGAAATTTTGTAGATGTGAACATAAAATGATGAAGGTAGTATAAATTAATTTATTTGGACGCATGACAATTGATCGCCCCCACGAAAAAACCCCACATGTACAATTTTATTATTGACTTGGTAATTTTGTACGTTTACTAATTTATTTTGTCCTATTTAAAAAATACTATATTTAAATATAAAATACCTTTTGCCTAGTGAAGTAATGGTGTTATCTGAGTTATTTCTGTTTAACTCTTTGAGTTATTATTAGATTTTTCGTTAATAACAAGTATAATGACCATCTACTCTTATAGAATCGTTGATAATGAAAATTGTTTAATAAACAATCAATGATTTAAAAAATACTGCACCAATATAAATACAAAATTTTATGTCACAAATAAATACACTCATATGGAAAATTAAAATCTATTGTTATTTTTTAAGGAAACATTTTGTGATTACGGAATACAAAAAAAATTCCAAAAATGATACGTGTTAAGCTGACAGATGTAGATACTTTTAAATATAGTTATGTAATAAATTTACATTACGTGACATTTATTGTTAAATGAAATTAAAATGGTTAGTATTTTGTATCGACTCATTTTAACTAAAATTTTATCAACGGTCTATTTAAAAAAAAAATAAAAAAATAGTATTACGTACAAGGTAACAATGATCGTTTTAAATAAGCACGTGAGTAGACAGCTTAACTATATGTTTAAGGGGACATTGATTTACGTATATTTCTTAATGAGCAATATGTGTATGTTATAATAATTGTGTTTAACTGCCGCTGACGGTTGTTAATAATAAATAATTTACGTCGTAATATTATAGAAATTACGGTTGATTTCACCCCGGAAGAATGAAGGTATTCTCTATATACATTGAAAACTAAATAAATGACAAATCGTGCGTCATAAAATATTATGTTTGACTTCTAAAACTTCAACGGTTTTGTGGTACAACAGTAAAAATTGAAACGAATGATGCGCGTTTTGTCTGTTTATTATTATATAGTTGTACCTACCTTAAACTCGAAGTTAATGAATTAGTAGACAATGCGGGTCTAATGAAGTAAATGCAACTGGGTCACCATTTTTCAAAATAATTTTTGCTTATTATTTGACATGCTGTTAACTGTATATGACATATGTTAACTACAGTTGGATCGTAATGAATATTATAATATCGGAAATTGTAATTTCAAAACTATAGTTGTATTCGAGAAAAATAATTTAAAGAAATCTAAAGCCGCAGTGTACTTGCGTCCTATAGCGCTAGAGTGTAGATTAATTTGATATACTAAAGTATAATCGCACAAATGTTTCATTGAGATCAAAACTCTAATCATGAAAACACAACTCATAATTTTAAATTATAATCCCAGTATAGTCATTACTCATTGGTTACCTAGCCTCGTGATATTCATTTGATTCATTTTTGTATTTATGTTCCAACTGGTTTTTTTTTGTAATAGTTTTGTGTATTATAAGTATAAATTATACTACTGTATATTATGATGGTAGATAGATTCGAAATGTATAATAAAATAAAAGTAGTCTTTAATAATATGGTTTTGGCGTAGAACCATTCATTTACTACAAATAAGTATAATCATCAATCATAATTTTTTATAAACCTTATCTATAAGTGTTCATGATCATGTTAATTACATTGCTAAAAACTTAAATTAAATATTATAACAAGGTTTAAGCATAAAAAATGTTTGAATAATGATTAGTTAATTTATTAGGTAATTCATGTAGAATGATTTAATCGAGTGAAATTAACTTATGAGTTGATTTTGGTGGTCGGTATTTCATATCTACTATTATTTATATATTTAACTATTAGGTTATATAGTTAAATATATCAAGTTAAAATAGTTAAATTGATTTCGCTTTTTTTCCACTAATTGTGCTTTTTTACTTTTTCTCCATTTTGATCTCTTTTTCTTATTTTTTGCATAATTTTAACGTAAAATTCACATATCTCTAAATATATGTTATTTTTATACTATATTATTATTGCCCGAGATATCTAAGTAAAAATGTTTACATACATTTTTGGTTTACTGAATTTTATTTTATAATTTACTAAAAAGTAAAAATAACATTTTAGATTCTGAGTAGAATAATGAAGCTAGTGTTTTTTACATTGATGTTCTTTTTTTATTTATTTTTTCTGTGAACATTTTTTCTTATGGAAATTTCTTATTTTACATTTCTTATGGAAATGATTGTTTTATCTATATAATTATTTGGCCGAATCCATTTTCCTCCAAAAATTAGATTTCATTTTTCTCCACTAATTCATCTTCCTCCAAATAAATGTCTATTCAATTTTACTCCAATGACTAATAGAAAAATGTGCACTTATCGATTATCCATTTCAAAAAAAATTTTCTACATTTACATACAGTTACATAGGCTTACACTTGAACAAATAAACCAATGATTATTTATAAATATTACTTTTTTTTATATGGTAGTTTTTTTTAGGTGTATGAATACCTTTATTTACAAAAATTTATTCGGAGGAAAATGAAAAGTGGAGAAGAATCGTATTTTATTTGTGGAGGAAAACGGAATTTAATTTTTGGGGAAAAATGGTCGCACCCAATAATTCACAATAACATCAAACATAGTTTATCTGTTAAGTTGTATAAACGTATTATAGATACCGCCGTAAGTGATCGTGGTGTGTTGATGTGTATGACAATATTGTTATTATGTTTGTCAGTTGGAGAGTGATAAATATTGCACGAACACAATACGCGGGGGGGACATTGCCGTATGTTTTTGTAACATTTTATCGCACCTTCTGAATAAATCGTGTTGTCCGCACTATTGTTGTCCGCACTATAAAAGTTTGTTGATGCGTAAAAGAAGATTTAGTTTTTTTTTTTTTTTTTAACCAAAACATTCCGTTGAAATCCAATACGCAGAGAGGGAAAAAATGAAAAGGAGGGATTTGGGATGCGTTATAATAGTGCGAGAAAAATTTAAATATAATATA
Organism: Stegophylla sp. TES_Ste_2020; assembly: GCA_025469315.1. Taxonomy (NCBI): domain Eukaryota; kingdom Metazoa; phylum Arthropoda; class Insecta; order Hemiptera; family Aphididae; genus Stegophylla; species Stegophylla sp. TES_Ste_2020. Next base: position 25,244 of record JAIPRM010002103.1, on the reverse strand, counting down.
ATATAGAAGTTGTGCATAGGGTAGTCCAGAGGTTCTCAAAGTGTGGGGTGCGACCCTCCGTCGGGCCGCGAAAGCTTTATAAAGGGGGCGCGAGAAAATTTTAAAAATCAACATTGTATTGATAGGACAGAAAAATATTTGTGAAATTTGCGTAATAATAATCGCGTCCTATAGAGTGTACAGGAATTTTTCCTCGTTTCACCAAAATTTGTAATGAAAAAAAAACAAGCCCACCTATCACATTAATAGTGACTGATTGATTAAAACCTTTTATAATAAATTTTTAATGTGAATATAAATATTAATCTATATTTGTTGTTTGTTTTTAACTTTTTGGTAATCTAAACATTACTATTAAAATTATTTTTATGAGGAGGGCCTAAGTCTGGGGTTGACCAAAGTAGGGGGCTTGGCCTGAAAAGTTTGAGAACCTCTGGGGTAGTCGAAACTTGAAATATATTATTATGTTTTAACGATAGCGTTGTTTTTTTTCAGTGTGGCAATGACATAAGAATTTCACTCCTTAAATCTAAATTTACAACTGAAATTCACATATCGATTCGGTTATACGATTTCGACAATCGGTTGCACATCGTCACGTCCCAGCTGAAATGTTTGGAAAATAATTTCCATCTTTTGGATTCGTATTCGTTTACTGGTGATTAAGTATAAATATACATGTATAGCAATACGACGTTTAAGGGATGAAACCATACGATGATATTCGTATGTTCTCATGGCCGTCACTGTGGGGGCAAGGTTTAGGGGTCCAATCCTTCCCGAAATTTCGGAAAACTGACCACAACCTAGTAAAAATAATTAAATTTAACGAGCAAAAAAAAAAAAAAAACCGTCATCTTTTTAGACCTCTTCGGAAATTTGGTTTTCAGTTACGACCTCGTGTGTACATAATATTATAATATAGGCATAGCGTATTATGTAAAGACATAGCGCCATCGAAGCGCGCGCTCGGGTGCGTGGGGGCATAGGTACACGGGCAGAGAAGATACTGCAGCGGCGGCGCACCTGCAGCTGCTACTCTTTTTTACTTCCTGGTGTGCGCGCGTGGGGTTCAACGACTGTGCGTCTCGCGTTCCGACTAAAAAATATAAACACACACGCACGCACGCACCGCCCGCGTCCGCACCGTCAAACACTATCTCGGTGCCGATCGCGGCAGCGGCGCGGTGTCGAGGGACGACGACTACGAGTTCCACGAACCAGGAAAAGTCGAGGGGCCATAGGTCCGGGCCGGACGGTGATGGTGGTGGTGGCGGTGGACGACGACGCGGCGGTGACCCAGTGTCGAGGGAGGACGCGCGAGTCCGCTCATCATATCGGTCCGATGGCCGGCCGACAGGCTCTCCGGCGCACGGGCGCGTGCGCAGCAGTCGGTATATGTGTGTGAACGCGTTTAGTTGACCGCCGCCGCCGCCGCCGCCTTCGTCGGGTTCTCTTCGCGCGCGGCCACACCGCCGTCATCGTCGTCGTCGTCGTCGTCGTCGTTGTGCGGCGGAGGAACAGTCGAGGCCAACAACCTGACTAGTAGGTCACAGTGGCACCATGGTCGCCGGCCGCCCGGCCGTTGACTCATGTGACGTCACCGGTGTCCAACCCGTGCGTGGCGGCGGCGGCCGTCCCCGCGTGCGCCACCGCCGACGGCCACGACGACGGCTCCCTTCCCCGTCCGCGAGCACCGCTCACTCGTCAGCGCGCAAAGACTATAATATACACAATAAATAATATTATAATATACTACATACTTGCGCATATATATATATATATATTATGTATTATGTATTATTTTTGTTATTGTTATTTGTTATTATATTATTACCTTGTATGTGTGTGTCAGTAAGGAATGTTGAGAATCCGATTTATATTATATTATTATTTATATATATATATATATATATACATATTATGAGGAGTACGGTACTGGCAGTGTACATATTATATTGTATTATGTACTACCCGCTGGCGTTTAATGACAATAGTAGTACTGTCATGCGCGTGAATACGTAATAAATATTATTGTCGTCGTCCGGAGACACGAGAATAAGTGTTGTATATGTAACTCGGTCTGCGAGAGCACACACACACACACACACAAACACACCATATAGCAGGTCAACGTGTCTAGGCCGACCACGACGACTACGGTGGCCACCGAACGCGCGCGCGTTGACGTTCTTTTGGTTCTCCGGTATTTTCGGCCGCTGTCTCATGCGGCGCACATATATATATATATATATATATATATATATACATTGTTGCGCCTAGTAGTGCGACGGCGTATTATGTGTTGTAGTAGAACAGTGCAACAGGTATATGACGTAATTTATGTGGGTCCTCCAGTGTCCAGCAGTCGTAGTGCGCGTCCCGTTAAGAATAGGCCAATGATAGGAAAAAGAAAAAGAAAAAAAAAATATGAAAAACCAACAATTGTTAACGGCGGCCATCGGGTTCCTACTCGTATTATAGTAGTAATTTATCTCCCATACCTGCACTGCAAGTTGTCAATATCGATTATATATTATATATATTATTGTAGTCAACGGATCGATACAAGTCGAATACACACGTGGCGTACTACCTGTATGGAAAAACGTTGAATATAATAGTAGGTATCCATCCACGGTGTGTCGTGTGCAGGTTTGGAGAGAGACGTGCAGCGAATATATTTTTAAAAACTGTATTTTTATGTCTGTATACATGTTTGGAGGAAGTAACATAACGGTAAAATGTTGATTTGAATCGAAGATTATGCAATTTAATTGACTCGAGTGTGTATCCACATACACGAGTCTTTTTTTTATTTTTTTTTATTTTGTCTTGAATTTTTGTTCTGGCCAAAAGTTGAATACCTACCTGCACACACGATTAGCATTTTAGTATATGTTTGGTTTCCCCGTTCGCACGCGCTTGTCGTATATGTATATAATATTATTACTTACATATCTATATTATGTCTCACATATATTTTTTTAAATGTTTTTCATTAATTTCTGTGAGAACGTATTAAAGAGAATACATTAAACGACTCTATTCGATAGGTACAGCGAGGAAAAAGAGTAATTTTTCAATGATTTTAAATGAAAAATATTTTACACGCTGTTTACCTCTAACACCGTTAATTCACATTAACTGTTTTATTAAACATACGCGCGTAAAGTAATAGATCTTGTATAGTATACTTACAGAAATATTAGTTTAAGAGTATAATAATATTAAGTATACGTGTACTATGTTGCATTAAAAAAAGTAAAAAAAAAAATGTATTTTCTTATTTTTATTCCATAATTAATAGTTGTTTCAATTTGTACGTGTAAAAAGTAATTTACTATTAATAAATATAAAAATAAATATTATAAACTCCTTGAGCATGCCTCTAAGTATAAAGTATTGAAGTCACTTAATTATTGCCTTAACCTATTTTAACCCTTTTATAGACCCTATTCTAGCCGTATTCCTTCGTATTATTTGTCTGCAAATAATTTAAGGTTTAATTTAATTATAGCTTTTAAATCTGTTAAATTATATTACACTCAGGAGACGCAAGGGGTTATATCTATGTGATGTAATATATTTAATTAAATTTCTGACGATATAAAATATATATATATATTTACACATATTATATGCTACATAACAGTATATTATGTACCTTATACTTTACAACTGACTACTATTTTAATTTTACATTTTTTGAAGACGGAAAAGAAATATGGAATTTTAAAAATATGTAAGTAAAATGTAGTGTTTTTATAATGATCTTGAATGGCATATTAAACATTTTAAAATAAAAACTAAATTAAAATAATTATATGGGATATTAACAATAATAAAAAATGAAATAATTCTGTAAATACTTTTTCGTATAGAAATATTTGTTCAAAAATTTCTACTGGTGACATTTTGTATTTGAATTTGAATCTAGATGGTATTTTAAAAACGTCATTTTTCATAATTCTCAACAGTATTTCTAACATTTTTGAAAAACTACCCAATTTTTTTATACTTTTTTCTTTACTCTTTTTTTTTCATAATTTTTTTTTCTTGTTCTCCAGTTTTTTGCCTGTTCACAGTTTTTTTGTTATACATTATTTTTTTGTACTTTTTTTTTGTAAAACATATAATTATTGCGTATTAACCGAAGTTCCACACTTAGAATCGTTTTATTGAAGAAATGATTGATTGTTTCTTTAAAATTAAACAAACCCACAAGTGTATTTCACCCAAAGACACCCGTGGGTACCCATGGTGCGAGTGTGTCCTGATATTTTGATTATTCTTCTATTCTAAAGAATATTTCGTGTTCAAACAACCTATAATTATATTTTTGATAATATTATTCAAAATAATTTAATCGTAATTAAATAATGAATATAAAAAAATTTTAATTGTATTTTATTATTTACTCTAGGATGTCTAAACATTTCAACATAAAAGCCAAAAAGTAAAAATAAAAATTCAATATAAAATATATTCAATACGCCGATAAATGCATCAAAATATAATCTTTGCCGTAATTTATTTTACTTTTACAACACAAAATCATGATTCACATCATTCTCAGGCTATTATACATTGAAAGTAGCGACATTTAAAATTTGACCCGCGGACCATAGTTTGTCAATAGTTTTAGACTATAGCAACGTATAATTTTAATATGCGTATTTTGTGATTTTGATAAAATTAATTTCTTATGTCATTTTCTATACAATGAATATTATTTTATATTATATATTATTTTATTTTATATATATATATAAAAGCCGGACATACTTTGCACGATGGGTGGGATTCTCTTGACGGGAGTATTGAATTTTAAAGAAACGATAAAATATTTCTTCAATAAAACGATTCTGAACGAGGGAAGTTAATAATATAAAAAATAAACGAAAAAAAGAAATGTTGGAAAAATGTCTAAAATTTTTTTCACATTTTCAAAATTTTCTTGCGCTAAAATTTTTCTTATATGATTTTCTATCTATGTTTAAATTTTCATATAGTTTGGATCAAAAAATGATGGTTTCCGAGTCGTTTTTGTCAACTTTTGGGTAGTTTTTTCCAAAAAAAAAAAAAATTGAAGAATTGAGAAATTCAAAAAAATGACCTCTCTAAAGTACAATCTAGAGGGAAATCCGGTTTCAAAAAATTACTGATCGAAACTTTTGGACAAGTATTTCCATACGAAAAGTTGTACACAGAAAAAAAAATAAAAAATAAACATCATTGTAAAAACACTAGCTTCTTCACTTCGTTCAGAATCTAAAATGGAGCCAAAAATGTATAACAATTCATCAATTGAGAACGGCTGGTCCGATTTGGCTCAATTTTTTTTTTTAAGATGTTTGTAATTTCCAGGAGGAGGTTTTTACGAAAGAAAATTTCTAAAATTCAATCTCTAAAGGGTGGCGTTAATACAGAGATTTTAAAATTTCGAATAGGTATTTGCTTGTTTATATAGGGTTGCCATAGCAGGTTACAGAAAATAATATGTATAAAACACGGACCATCTTTCAATTTTTTGACAGGCTACGAAGTGCACGGGTTCAGCTAGTTGTTTTATATAATTTTAAAAACTTAATGCTATGGTTTTAATAATTTAAATTCAAGTATACACTTAATTTTATTTTATTTTATTTTCACACGTGCTTATAAGCAGTGTGTGTCTATTAACAATATTCTGATTATTTTTCTCATACGATATACAATATAATATTATACAACTGACAACTGTCTTTTTCTGCGTCGGCTATTAAATTACATTTTATTTTTTATACATACTGCTATTCTAATAACAAAAATAATAATAGTAGTTATAATAAAATCCTACAATCTCATAATGTAGCTGATTCATCGTCTGGTGGTACGTATATACATACATATATATATATATATATATATATATATGTATAGGTTCAGAGAGTATATAGGTACACCCGCAACGTCGTCGTTAATATTTCTCATACGGAGGGCGATAGGGTTAAAATGAAAAAAAAAAAATACAAGAAACATACAGGTAAAGGGTTAATAATTTTTCCCGTCTGCAATAAGGGATGATGGGTTCGCAGGTATGTGCGTACCATTCGCAGCGTGTGTACTGTGTATAATAAAATATAAAATATATATTATATATACCTGTGCGCGAGGTCCCGTAATCTCGGGGGAGACGTCAAACTTCCGCGTTCCCTTTCGTCGTGGGAACAGTGTATAGTACAACACTATCGTCGCATTTAATCATGACCCCGCCACACCCCCGTACAGACAATATAATATATAAATATACATTTACACACACACACACACACACACACACACACACACACACACACACACACACACACACACACACACACACACACACACACACACACACACATACATAGATACAGACGTATGTGTGTGTGTGTTTATAATATATATATATATATATATATATATATATATTTTATACAATCAAAAGAGAAGGAAAAAAAAAATGAAGTTTTCTTTAATGGTCTTCATTGAACACCTGTTTTTTACGTGTATTTTTTTACACTCTGATAATGGGATCAGAAATTTATATCTAGTTACTTCCTTGTAGTATTATAAAGGTTTTAGGTTTGCATGAGAACAGATGGTACAACGGTATCGTTCACAGCGAGAGAAATGGAAAAATCCATGGGTTTTTATTTATATATTTATTATATTATTTACAATAAACTATTAAAATAATTTACGATCATGATTATCAAAAAAAAAAAAAAAATTTTTATAAACTTTATGAAAATCTTCAAAGTTTTTCGCATAATAATTATTTTATTTTAGTATGTTTACATAGTGAAGTGATGATAACCATCATGCCAAAAAAATGTATTTTTTCCTAATTTCATTCAATACAGGAATAAACAAATTATATTTATTTATGTACACCAATGATCCTTTAATATACATCAAGGTTTTCGATATGATAATTTATAATTTATTCCCGTTTGGTTTGCACTGTTTCGAGTAGAGTATCGGTATGTAATGAATTTTTTTCTTTTTTACTTTTCTAGAGTTTTAAAATTTTTTCATTTCACATAAAAAAGTAAAACGAAAAAAAATATTATTCATAGCGTGAGGTAGTGGGACCGCTTAAACCGGCTCGCCGCACAGAGCAGTAAAATTTGACCTAACCAAAACCAGTCGGGTTTTGTTTTTTTCGTCGGAACTTAAACAAATATTATTATACTTAATATTCCAGCCGTGTTGAATTTCGGCAACTTTTTGTACGTCTATGTTAGCCATTCCATAGCGATTCGTGTTTAATTTAAAATTAAAAGTAATATTTTTAATTTTTTTGTTTAATATTATTATTTGATTTTAATACATTGTTGTTGTATGTATAATGAAAATGAAAATTGATTGTTTAACAATAAAATATTGTTACGCCATTAGGGCGCATACAAAAAAATTGCGATATGTGGGCAAACGAGATTCACGGAAAAGAATAACCAAATAACAAAAATTTATTCGACTATAAAACGACTAGCATATATTATAATAATACCTGTGTATTTTCTTATTGGTTTTGTGTGACTTGATTTGATCGAGTTAAACTCTCCACGGTTTTGCATAAAAATATCATAATCACTGTAGAAATATGTAATCGATATTATCGTATTTCTTGTCTAGAATGTTAAAATAATTATAAAAAACGAGTATAGAAACTGATATAAAATAATATAATGCATTAAAAACTGATTTTTAATTAAAATGTAAACAGTTATAGATAAGAGATAACTGTAAAGCGAATTTTTAAATTTTAAAATTAAAATTCATCAGCTATTCGAAAAAAATATTTGAAGTATTGAAAACCTATATTTATCTATTTACAATAATTTGCAAAATAATGATATATTTAATAGTTTGAACATAATTTTATCATATGAAAATCATTAAACTTTGCAATGATAGTTTCAATAAATTAAAAGCACTAACGTTTATAAAAATTCATAACTAAAACAAATATTTTTACATTCGAAAATACAAAATTCTCTCTTCTGCTTATCTTTTCTGGGTATTTTGGGCACAGACTTACCAACGTTAATTTAGTACGTCATATACTATTGTATAGAATTTTTTATTTACCAACTACTTATGGAATTGGTAAATGCAATTTAAGTATTTTTTTTTGAATTTTGGAAATCGAAAAAATATCGGTTTTCACACGCGTATACTCAAACAGTTTAAACTTATATCTACGTTAAATATTATAAAACGCTGTTTTTCAAAATATATAAGTCTATGCGTTATGGTAATATTGCTGTAACGTATTGCGATGCTAATAATTTCCACCCAATTTTTATTCGAAAATGTTTGCATAGCAGTAAAAAAATAATACGTGTTGCAACTGGCGGGGTCTGTAATAACGTATACACACACGCCGTAAACCCTCTGCATGCAATGAACCAGGAAGCCACCCTTGCGTACACAAGGAATAATAGTAATAATAATAATAATAACACAACCGGTTCGAAGACGCGTTTTTTTTCTTCACCCACGCACATACACACATGCACACAATCGTGGATAATGAATAGTAAAAAAAAAAAAAAAAAAAAATCTGTGGTCCGAAACAGAGAGAACATACACACCACTATGTTTTTTATGCATTTCGTTTCCTTTCCCACACCGGTTTTTTAAGGGGCTTCTTATAAACCAAAGCCACCCGGCTCCCAAAATCTACACACACACACACACACACACACACACACATATTATACACACGCATACAACCCAATACATCGTGTGTGCCTATTGATGAAGCAGTTTTACGACAGAAGAAGAAATAGACAACTCTCACACACACACATACACAAAAAAAAAATTAACTAACAGCTGAAAGGGGCATTATTATTATTATTGTTTGGATGTATCTGATTTCGTCTGTCCATCTGTCTTTGAGATCTCATGTGCCAGCGATATACGTATGTAAAGCGACGGCACTGTCTACCTGGTCAAATTTGGCAAACTATATACTATTTGAACAAATTTTCGATATACCATACATACATATATATCTACACATAATATATTATTATAATTAGTCATCGTGCATATAAATCACTTCACACATTTGGCACATTCACTATAATTCATTTATTATTTAAATGAAATATTGTTGTAAATTATACACGACATATTGTGTTATTATTATTGCTATTATTTTCGAATGAGGCACGGTGTTTTGTTTGGTAGGTACCTGCTCAAATGCAAAGCGGTGAATAGACAGTTAATAATTATTATTTACTATTGTTGTTTTTACCAACTTTTTAATAATACAAATTACACGTTTTAATATACAGATGATGAATAATATTATAACACTTAATTTCGATGTATAGGCATATAGTGTTCTTAATCACTGTGAAATTCAAATTTTCGTTTGTAAACTGTGCAGTACACACTAAACTGCTGCATGTATAGCACGTATACACCTTAAAGAGTTAATACACTACTCGTGCAGGATGCTATTGGCGATGACGGACGGTGAAATGGGTGAAGGACATAGGACGTGAATGTACGTACTAACATTATAATATTGACGGTTACCAATAATATATATATATATATATATATATATACTAGTTCACAATTACACAAAATATTACACTATACGTATTATTTTTTTTTTATGATAGGTTCGAGTTGTTTTTTTTTTTTTTTTTTTACTCGAGTCAGAGAAAGTTCTGCAGAAGAAAGTGTTAATCGATTAGTGAAAACGCTATATTTAAAATGTTATTTAATTTAGAAAGTGATAGCATTTATGAAAGTGAAATGATAAAAGTAAAATCACGAGGAATTAACGATATGTTTGTCGCTAAAAAATTCGAAACGCTTTTTTATTGTATCTAAAATGTGTCATCTACCTGTTGTGTACGATCTAAGTATATACTACAGCGTTGTAAAATTGTACCTAAAATTTTTTTCTGAAACGTTGTTTGGTAATCAAATAATTTTAATTACTGCACTTTGGGTGTAGATATAAATAAAATGAATACATCATCAAAATATTATATATATGTATGTATTTTTAAATTCGATTTATATTTCAAACGTAAGAACTTAAGGCTTTATTATAAATAATGTTTTATATTTTAATAAACATTTTAAGAATTTCAGACATAACACACATTAGAAATAACAAAATATAGGTACTTTTTCCATGGGTTTGGAAATTTAAGTACGTTTCTAAAAGACATATTTTAACATCGAATTTGTATTTAGTTTTAGCCAAAAATATACTTTGAATGTTTCTAAAATAAATTATTCTTAAATAACGCACGAAGTTAAAGAAAAGTAAAACATCCAATTGTATTTTTAAACAATAACAAAATATTAATTGTATTTCATGTAAATTCTTTTGTAAAATATTATACTGATGTATTTTCACTAGATACCTATTTAGATTATTAAAGTAGGCTTATTATTGGCTATATTATTAGGCCTATTAATATATTGGCCTATTATATAGGCTTATTATTGAAATTGGATTGCTGCGATTTTATGGAATTTAGAGTACGTATGTCACATTCTACAAATTTTAACACTAATGACAACGCCACGTGTCTAACATTTTTAATTATTTAAGAGAGCAATTAAACAGTTTAAATATCGTTTTAATGTACGTACTGTGTTATCATATTTTATCACTTGACTAAGTTACGTTTTGGAGGAAACACAATAAATCGTTATAGTCAAAATGGTATTTCTACAAGATGTGTAGAAACCATTATGATATATTTGATAATTATTTATTTGCATCATAATGAATCATTGTGTATTTATGAATTCACAATTTTCAAACAAATAAAAACCGTAACTACCATTATTATAGTGTCACTAATTATGTATAGTTATTACATAATTAATTGTTATTATTATTACATATTTAATCAATTAAAATTACTTTGATTTTATTAATGTTTAAATTAAAGATTTATGCGAATGGGCAAGTTAAGAGGACGCTATGACGTGTTATCTTCGTCTTACCAATGTACAACAAAGCAAATTCTCGTTCAGCAGAATCAATTTTATATCACCACCTTTAATATTAGAGTAAATTAACCCATTATTTAATTTAAAGATAAGATCATTATCTATGTTCATATGTTGATTTTTTACGATATTTAAATTTCCAAGGAAATTATAAGCATTTTTGAAATTGTGATATTTTAGGCGCTTATAACACGAGTCATCTTAAAAACATTTTTTGACTTCGATCTTTTTTAAAAATATTGAATTATAAAAGTAGAAAATTATTTTCTTAATCATTTTGCGTATTTTGATGTTATTTGATTTTGAACGCATGATCTGTGTTTGAAGATAAGTTTATCAAATAATACGAAAAATATATACAAAATAATTATTTCAGATCTAAAGGTCACTTAACCCGATAATATTATTACTAATATTTAGAATTCCTACGAATTCTACACTTCCTACGAAGTGTTAATGTTTTTAAAATGATTACCCATTCACAAAAATTAAATGAGATATTTGGAAAGATCATTTTAACAGTAACTTATTTACCGTAATAATGGTATATTTTAATAAATTAAAAAAGTCTAGTTTAATAACTACGAAAATAATAATAATAATATTTTACAGAGTCATTTCAATTTTGTAATTGTGGGTACTCTTAAGAACTCGATATTTTTCGTGTATGTTATGCAGGAAGTTATGTCACTGATTTATTTATTTTTTTAACTTGCCATTGACCTTAACATTTTTGGTAAAGAAGTATATAAAAATATTTAACTGTTACAAAGTTGACCTTGAACGTGACCTGATCAAAGTTGAAGGTCATGTCATCATATTCAAACAGCCTCGGACCTCAGTCACAGCGACAAGGTCAAAAAGTAAAATTCAGGTCAAGTGTGTTGGTCAGGGAAAAAATTTACTCTTTGTCCATGCCAGAAGAAGACAATATAATATATTTAGGTATTACGTTTTTTTCTATGTGTGTGTATGTGTATATATTTATTTGTAATGGGTAATAATTCATAAACAGTTCTAACAAGGGACACGTGACCGTGGTTTAAGACTGACGAAAGTAAAAGCTTCTGTAATATATAACATCAGATTTTATCATACTTTCTCCTCATCTAAAATTCCCCCAGCGAAAGAAAGGCGTCCAAGGCGGACTCATTCATCTAGGGCGTTACTGAGCTGTGTGCGCGTATACCTACCCAATGTCACTACAATTACACGAGGGGCACTTTTACTTCATTCTGGCTAGGTGAAAGGAGTTGTAGGTCAAAATCACTTTCTTTTTACTTGCTTTTGTTTATTTTCTTTTAGTGCAGTTTTTTATATTGCCGAATTTTCGGCACGTTTTTTGTACCTACTTTGTTTGTTTAAATATTTCGTTTTTTACCGATGTCTTTAGAAAAGATATACTCTATAAAGGAATTTGATGAAAGTGACGAAAAGATCAAAGAAGGCGGTGGTGAAATATTAATCAACACGTTATAATCGTTGAAAGTACGTGAAAGTCCAAAAGCAGAATGTATATGGAGAAACAGAGTACGAAAAATATTTCAAAGTTTAGTGTAATATTATTAATTCTTACATTATTTTTCATGGAAATTTTTTTTTAATTTAATCTTGCTATCTATGTTTATTAATATAGGTATAACAAAGCGATTACTTATATTATTGTGTAATATTAATTTTAACATTATTTTCATTATTATTATATATGTTAATTTAAAACACTATAATACAAAAAATATTTATGTAGCTTTGTGGTGTTCTAAGTATAAAAAATAATTTGAAATTACAAGATAGAATAATATAAACTTGGTTGATACCTGCTATAGTTTTTACTTTGAACAAAAAAATTCCATTATGTTCGCATAATTTAACTCAAAATAAATACTAAACTCTGTTAATGATAGCAGTTTTGTTGAACACTTAAGGTATTTACGCTATTAAATCTCCTGCCCTTTTTACACTGCCGATTAAAAACATGTTTATAAATATCAATAAAAAATAATTGATAGCATTTATTATGTTTTAGCATATTATGTTTGATATACACAATTGAATGAAGTAACGTTATTAAAAACACCGCAATTGATTAAAAAATATTTTATTTAAATTATCATTAAATTTGTGTCTTAAAATAATTAATTAAATTATCGTGTCTTCAATGATTCAACAAATTAAATTTTTTGAATAAATCAAATCGCTTTAAAACAATATAATATTTAAAAAAGTCACACCTTGGAGTTCTTCACTCCTCTGTGGGACTTGGTGGGTGTGTTAAATTTTCAAAAAACAATAAATAATTTCTTAAATTCTGAGTGGATCTTTAGTTTATGTAAAGCAATTTTACTTATAAACAATAAAGTTTATTATTATTATAAAAAAATGTATTTCTTACTCAGCCAGTTTTATATTCCACTATTGACTATCGAAAATTAAAAAAAATTTCTTTCATAAAAATATTTTTCACGCTATATTTTACCTATATTAAAATTTTCATACATTTTGGATGAAAAAAATTTTTTAAAGGAGTTTTCTTAAATTTGGGGTAATTTTTCTCAAAATTAGGAAAAACTATTGAGAATTTTGAAGAAAATGACCACCCGACACAGTACCTTTTTGTGGCAAATTATGGTTCAAAAAATTGTTGGTCGAAAATTTCTATACGAAAACGTGTAAACATTGTAAAAAGCAGTTTTTCGATTCCAATCAGAATCTCGAGTACAGAACTAGTTGCGTTCCGCGCAGTCTCACAGAACTTATAATCCAAGCCGCAGGCACGACTGAAAATGATCTTTGCGCTCAAATTCGTATACGCCTAGTAATCGTGTTTTTCAATTGACTTGTTGCTATGGTTTTTCACAGCAGCAGCGCACCGAGATATTTTCAATTCGCGCGGCGGCGGCGGAGGTGAGCCGAGGTCAAACGAGTGATGTCGAATCTATCAGTCGAATGATCCGTGATCGCGGTATTTAAATCATAGCTGAACCTCATCTTTGGCACGTATCAGTTGTATACGTGCTGCAACACACGTTATAATTATAATAATATGTTCGACAACTTACTCCATGCACACCCGCATTATTCATGCGTACAATGTTCAGAGATGTATGTTTCGAACGCGAGATTCGTCGTTTCTGTGTAAAGACCGAATATTCGTTATGAACGTGTTGTAATTATTTCTTTATGAATCTACTGAAATCTGAAAGTGCATACTGAAACGATAAATAAAATTCCAATAATTGACCGCGATACCGGGCGCATAAACAAGAAAAGGACGTACTTTTTGCACATTGCGCACTTTTCGCTCCTCGAGTGGAATAGAGCTTGTGGGTGTATTATTGAGTTTTGAAAAAAATCATTTCTTCAATAATTCAATTCTGAGCGAAGCTACAGTTTATTTGAGTCAATTTCGCATAAAAGTTTTAAAGTTTGTTATGTTACTCAGATAGTTACATATTTCACTATCGATCGAGAAAAGTAAAAAAAATTATGAGACAATAGTGTTGGAAAATAATCTCAAACATTTTTTTTTCACATTTTCAAAATTTTGTTGCACTAAAATATTTCTCATATTATTGTACCTATCATCTATATTTAAATTTTTATAACATTTTGATGAAAAAAAATTTAGTTTCCAAGAATTCTTTGTCAAATTTTGTTTTTCCAAAATTTTTTACAAAACTATTGAGAATTTTGAAAAATAATCTCTTAAAAATATCTAGAGGTAAATTTTGATTCAAATAGTTTCCGGTAAAAACTATTGGACAAATATTGCTCTAGGAAAACGCGTACAAATAATAATAACAATAAATATCATTGCAGGTAAGCTCCACAAATTGTTGGGGAGAGGGCATGGTTAAGATTCTACAAGTATATATTAACACAAAAATATTGAAAATTACTATTTTATTTTTATTTTAAAAACGAAATCTTTTAAGAATTCATTTTCATCATAATATATGAAACTACAAAACTTTTTCGTGACACAAGTTTAAAAAGATAAAATCAAAAAACCTCTTTTTTTTTTTCGTTTACCGACTTCATTTTATATTTAACTTTTACAAAATATAGAAGAAACTACGACTACACTGTGGTGAAGCTAGCAATAAAAAACGCGTATTTAAACGTTTTGTTAAAATTTCGGTTGGGGGGGAGGGGGGTTTGAACCCCTAAATTCCCTTCCCCTTGTTGTTTACGCGTTTATATTGTTATTTAACAGCTCAATCGAGCGTGAGACTATAATATTGTAACAAATAATAATTATTATAGCTGCGGCGGCGCTTTGCGTCGGGCACGAACGACTCGTCAAGATTTACTACCTAATATATATATATATATTGTAACATAACATAATCTATTAACCAATTCCCTTTTTCTCGTCGTCGTCGTCACTATTATATATTATATAGAAATTGCATGCAGTAACACCGCGGAGATTGCATAGTGTGCTATACGCGCGTCTGCCCGCAGCAGCCGAGTCGATCGTCGGAACAAGTGCAATCATTTATTTGCAACCGCGGAACCGGGCCCGCCGCCGCCGCTATAATAATAATAATAATAATAATAATAATATTATATACATATAGCTTGTAATAATGTAACGCGGTAGTACAAAATTTTTGCGTAAGTTTCCGTTATGTGAAATTATACAGCGTGGTGAGATCGGTGTGGTGTGGTGTGCGTGTGTATACTTTGGAAAATACGCGCATATTATAACAATGATGATTATTATTTTTCCCCACACGGCGGCGGCGGCGGCGGTTGCGACTAGGGAAAAGAGAGAGAAAAAAAATTAAATAATATATTTCAGTAGTGGTAGAAAAAAAAAAAAAAATCCAAAATAAATCGATCGGAATGAACGCTCGAACATCACACGCACACCACACAGGGTTCAAGGAAGAATATATAGTGCATATACGACGACGGTCGGTAACACAATAGCCCCGCACAAAAACCACGGCGGACGGGGGCCAGATGCACATAACTTATGCTTCCAAAAGGTATATGTATATACATATATAATATGTGTACACACACACACACACACACACACACACACACATATACACGAGAATACATAACGGTACATCGTCGTCGACAGGAGGACGGGCGGCGGCGGCAGCGGCGGTGGCCATTTGGCCGCGGGCGCGGACGACACGATATTACACATCCTCGTCCCGTCTCCTGCGCTACCTCCCCCCCCCCCGGCCCCTCCGCCGACCACCTACCTCCCCGCCACCGTCGCACCGTAAGCCGCGGCGGCGCTCGGGGGGGTTTTTTTTCACGGCTACGACGACGTTGAAGACGACTACGACTACGACGACGACGGTTAATGTAATATATATAAACACGGACCAGGAAGTTACATAACCAGGAATATTATTTCGGGGTCGGTGTGTGTGTGTGTGTGTATAGAAAATCACATCACACGCGCGCGCAACAAAAAACCAAAACAAAACAAAACGGCTGGTACGTATGTCTCTCTCTATGTTGTATATGACCACCGTCGAAAAAGTGCGGCTTGACCGTCGCGTCGTGTCGGTGCGGGAGAACTGTGAAAAGAAAAGAATTTTAGGAACAAAAAAAAAAAAAATGCCGTCGACTGTTTTTTTTTCTCTCTCTTTCCCTTTGTGTGTCCACGTCGTTATTATTACCCAAAGGTAATAATGACGTGTGTTCGACGAGCAAAAAATTTGGTTTTCGAAAATAGTTTTTTTCAAAAATATTTCCGTGCTACAGGTTAGTATATTACCTACGCGATACGTGTACGTGTATCGATTCATCGCGCGTACGAGATAATAATAATATATAATATTATGACGACAAAACTGCACGACGTCCGCCGAACGGATATATTATTATACAAAACCGACCACGTGACCGTTGAAATCAAACGATATCCCAAAGTCTGCGTGTGAGAAACGTATACAATATTAGTGTGGTCCTTATTTTTTAACTTTCAAATTTTCAAACGAGCACCCTCCTATTTTGTTCGATACCCTTTAAAAGCGATTTTGGTTAAATTTGGTTACAATATTTCACTCCTTTCACGAATCGCATAAGGGTTGGAAAACGGACAAAGAGGGTGTTTTTACAATTTTTCGAATTTAACTCTACAACTTAGCGTAAAAATGTACAGAACCTTTATTGTAGAGCTTAAAATATTATATAAAAAATGTCTAGTAAAAGTTTTTCGTAAATTTATTATTTTCTAAGAAAAATAAAATAGTACAAGAAAAAAGCCAGACATACTTCGCACGTTGGGTGTTCTTCGCACGACTGGTGGAATTCTCTTGACGGGTGTATTGAATTTTAAAGAAACGATAAATCATTTCTTCAGTAAAACGATTCTGAACGAGGGAAGTTAATAATATAAAAAAAAAAATGTTAGAAAATGTCCAAAATTTTTTTTTCACATTTTTCAAAATTTTCTTGCGCCAAAATCTTTCTTATACGATTTTCTAACTATATTTAAATTTTCATATAGTTTGTATCAAAAAGTGATAGATTCCAAGTCGTTTTTGTCAAATTTTGGGTAGTTTTTCCAAAAATCGAAGAATTGAGAAATTCAAAAAAATGACCTCTCTAAAGTACAATCTAGAGGCAAATCCGGTTTCAAAAAGTTATTGATTGAAACTTTTGGACAAGTATTTCCATACGAAAAGTTGTACATAGAAAACAAAAAAAATAAACATCATTGTAAAAGCACTAGCTTCTTCAATTCGTTCAGAATCTAAAAGGTTAATAATAAGTAAAATTGCATTGAGTCAATCCTTTTATTGCGTACTAAACATTTTCACATTTTGCAGTTATAATATTATACTTTAGTGTAGACCTGGGGATTATGCGATCGAGATTCGCTCGTGGATGGGGGGGGAGGAATTCACGCAATTCCTTTTCTAGGAGGGTTTCCCCCGTTGTGATTCAATGTACTCCCCACTTCGTCCCCTTACCCCTCGTCGATGAAACACACCTATCCACAAATACTCACCTGACCATGGCCGGTGTCCTAGTTGTGTATTGCAGCGCACAATATTATTGTTGCGCGTATAAGACACGTAATAATGCCACCACCGCCTGGGAATGAATAACCGTGCAGCGGTGTGTTATACGGGCGGCGCGCGCGAAGATAATTCGCATTGTGAATAATAATTCATCGGAAGAACACGAAATTTGGACCAAAGGTAGATGACCTAAACGCTGGCTGTGACCAAGTCGGGGAAGATAGGCCAGGTCTATTATAGTTCACGCGTGTACACATATATACGGAATAGGTTCAACAAACTTAAGACCGATGATTACCGACCGTGGGTTTTTATCTATCATATATGTATATATATATATATTTTTTTTTTACTTACGATTGGCTCTCTGCTGCATTATATATAGGTTGGAGATAGATTTGCCCACTTATTAACGAACTTGCGAGGCCGCTGCTGAGTGCAGAATTTATATTATATTACACATTACTCTCAAATCTCAATATGATATATTATATTGTTATGCGCTCTTGAAATGCTTTATTCGCGCACATGAAACGCGTGTGCGTAGTACGTACATTATAATTAGGGTTAGGGCCTTATAGCTCCAAAAAAAAAACTTAAAATATGCATGCATTTATGCTCTCTAAAAATTTACCAAATATGCTAAAATAATCTCTTATAAAACATTAATATTATACTGTGAAAACTGAAAATATTTAAAAATTGTATTGTAGGTATAATATATTTGAATATTATGTATTATTATTTATTCTTCTATGATTTATGAAATTTCTTTTTTTTTTATCTTTATTCTTTTTAAGCATATATATTTAAACAAATAAAAATATCAAATAATATATTCAATCTCTTCAGTTATTCAGGGAAAATATTTCCTATACCAAGAAAACACAAATTAAATATCGAAACATAGGTGAAATATGCATTTAAAATTCAAATATAACCGTAGTTATGCACTTACATCGAAAAAAGAGTTAAAAATGCAAACTATGCAAATTAAAGAGAACTGCATCAAACTTCTAGTGCTATGAAACGCATTTCAATATTACTTAGCTATGTTTTGAATGATTTTTGAAAAACATTGCTGACTCCTATAAATCCCTAGCCCTAATTATAATAATTTCTATTTGGGCTCTCGGTGAAACGTTAATACTGTGGCGAACAAGTTGAACTCTGTTTTAAAGTCGACCGTTAAAAACGTATAGAC
This sequence comes from Stegophylla sp. TES_Ste_2020, assembly GCA_025469315.1. Taxonomy (NCBI): domain Eukaryota; kingdom Metazoa; phylum Arthropoda; class Insecta; order Hemiptera; family Aphididae; genus Stegophylla; species Stegophylla sp. TES_Ste_2020. The sequence continues at coordinate 6,008 of JAIPRM010002103.1, read as the reverse complement.
AACAAACAGATAGGAGACGTAGTTTTACAAATCAAAACCACTTGTTCTTGACATGAATTAAAATTTTTTAATTCTATGCATTATTGTCATTACGAGGCGTTAACTATTTGTTCAAAATTGAAATATACACTTCAGGAACACTATTTTTTTGTAACAATACATTTTTAATTAATTTTTGAATAATTACATTTTGAGGGAAACGAAATTATCATATATATTCAATATTTATCTCGACGGCAAAAAAAATTGCACGCATACATGAATTCATTCTTCAAAAATGCGCACGCCCTTATTCAGATTTTTATCACCCTAGGAATTGATAAATGATCCCTAAAAAAACAAAATGATTAAAGTGTTTTTCTTTTTTAGAATTTTTCATGTCTTCACTGAAATACTTTTGATATGAACAAAACGAAAACTTGATTAAGATATATAACAAAAACCGTCATTTGGTCAAATTATATACATAGGCGTATTTAGTTGGGGGCTTGGGGGGGCTAAGCCCCATCAAAACCACTCAAAGCCCCCCAGATTTTTTGAAAATTGCTTAAGGTTAATGTACTTTGCTGGAGCTAAATCAATAAATAAACATTTTAGCCCCCCCCCAAATTTTTTTTCCTGATTACGCTGATTATATGACTGCATTATAACTACATTTTTTGCTCTTTAAAGAACTGTTTGCCTAAAAGTAATTGAATTTGGTCGATTTATTTACATTTGTATTGTTTTTAATAAAATACACGAGTAAAAATATAAAATAAGGGCATATTGGGGTTTTTTTTTAGTTATTTGTTTGAGTCATACAAATATTTTCTCCGTGAAATTTGATTTATCTAATAAAAATTTTTCAAATACCTATTTGAAACACTAATAAAACTGCATTCTTAGTTCTATAGCCGAGATTCGCCGCTCTCTTTAAAATGGTCCCTGGAGGAAACGTGGCACTGTTATCTTTCCATAAATACGGACCTTTGTCGGTACGTATGTGAATATATTTTCAATTCATTCATTCATACTGAACACTGATATTATTTACACTTAAAACGTATATCTTAATAAAACTGTCAAAGTGTATTATTATTTGTTATTAAAGCATATTATATTTTAATGTTTTATAATGCGTATTATATATAATGCGTTGATACTATTGTTGATAATACTTTATTATTAAATTTTTATTATAGATAAAACATGTCTCAAATCCATTCATGCGAACAACGTTATTTCGAGAATAATTCGGTAAAAATGTATCATCATACATATTATTGGGGTTAAAATTAATAAATAAAAATGACGGATATTTTTCGTACTATTGACATTTTTTCGTTTCTCGGGTGGGATAATTTTGGTAGGTATAGGTTAAATTTTAAAGAAATGATAAATAATTTCTTCGGTAAAATGATTCTGAGTGAAACTTCAGTTGATCACGATAATAATTGTCAGTTTGATGATAAAAGAGAACAAGTAAAATAATTTTTGACGAGAAAAAAAAATTTCACTCATATTCTTAAATATTTTTCATATTATTATTTATCTAAATTTAAATTTTCATAAACTTTGTATTTACAAAACTGATATACAGTTTTTTCCTTCCTAAAAAATAATAAATTAATTTTATTACGTAATAATGAAGGAGAAAAATCTGCCGCAATTTGAATTATCTGAGCCATAATATTCTAAAATTTAAATGCTTGTAAAAAATTATTTAGAAGTCCAACTTTTGTAAAACTGATGCACGTTAAGAAATACGAAGAATCTTCTGATAAATGAAAATATTGAGTGTATTTTAAAGTCCAAAAATTTATTACGTTTGATTGAAAAAACAATAATATTTTATGTAAAAATGATGAGTTTTATACAAATTTTTAACTATAAACGGTTATAAAAACAAAATTTGACTTGCTATTTTCGGAATTTTTTCAAATTTATTAGACATATATGCGAGTATATTTCAACTAATATCAATAATTGAATATTTACTAGATTAAACCTTGCAAAACACAAGGTAATTCCAAAATGCTATATTTATCCTAAAAGTGATCAAATTTTATTTACAGTTTCTTTTGAAATTTACTCTTTTTTTTTTTTTTGTAGACAGAGTGTGGCATCCACTTTTAACGAACTGATCATTACGTCTATATAATTTTAGATCCTGAGAGAAGTGAAGAAGTTAGAAGTTATACAACGATGTTAATTTTTTTTGGTTTTTATTTAAATTTTATCAATGGTAAAATAATTAGTTATTACTAGAAAGCGGGTTTTTAAATTTAAACTTATAATTATTTACTTTGTACAGCTTAAAGAGGGTGTAAAATTAAAACAATTTTTCGATTACAGGATTCAATATAATATTATAATTAATATAATATAATACAATATGACATTGTCATTGTCAATATTTTTATGTCTCGTGTTTAGTGGAACATGTATTTTAAATACATTAAAGTTAGGTTTAGTTATAGGTATCTCTGATGTAAATAATTATAATGTATAGGTAATTAATAAAATGATAATTAAATGTAAGACAACTTCTGATAAGTACTATTACTAATAATAATAAATTATGGTTTAATATTATCATGACATTCAATTTTATATTTTATGGAAAAAAATATTTTTTTGTTCTTTTTTCCCCTTAAACTTTTTTTTCAACTTCCATTGTAAAAACACTAGCTTCTTCACTCCATTTAGAATCTAAAATAACAATTAAGTAAATTACATCAAGCCTAATTTATTTGTAAAAAAATTGATACATTTAAGAGTTTTGTTTGAGTTGACTTAATGAAAGCTTAATTATTTGAGAATTTCAAGTGTATCGGTCCGTGGAATAAATAATTATTGATTAAAAATGATAATTATAACTTTGAAATGCCCATCGCGATTGCTGAACATTTGGTTTTTTGTCGGCAATATAAACAGTGAGATGTGGACATAAGATAGTACCTGATGCAACGTCGTCAATAGTGTAACGAATGGACAAACCTGTCGAGAAAATAGAAAAAAAAATGAAAGGTGAACAATAACAATATAAATTATTACACTCTTTTGGACTTAGGTTATTTAACAATTTATTATTTAATTGAAAGTATGAGTAAAAAAAAAAAAAAAAAACAACGATATTTATGAACAGCTACACCATATGTTGGTCGTGGTGCAATTCTTTCTGGTAAGGTCCAATCATCATATCGAGCATTGTGTTTTTTTTTTTGTAGTTTTTAGTTCAGACGTAATAAACAGTTACTTTTCCTTTATTTCCAACAGAACAACATCATTTTGCACGAATATGATCATTAATGAAAAAAATAGCCAACAACAAGCTTCGATTTTCCATTGATGAAATTAGGACAGATGATTCTATAATATCCCAGTTGTAGAGACCGACTTTGCACCTTTAGATAATACTTCTAGGATAATAACATCAATGAGACCGCCATCCGACCATCCGGTATAGAAGTGACCATTTCACACATTTCGGTAACATGTGAAACATTGAATGAACAAAAATGATAAATATATTGCAGCAATATTTAATACATAATTGAAAAGGTCATTTATTTATTTTTTTTTAAAAAAGGTCCTATAGAAGTATAATATAATGGGTATTATATTATATTAATACGAATATTTTCATTTTTATGAACATCTACGTATAGGTACACGCACTATTATAATATACTACGAACGCGTTCACGGAAGAATCGCGGGGTTTGAACTCCTCATTGACCGATGTCAAATATGAATTATAACATCTATAACGGAATGTAGTTTTTTTTCAACAAGTAATGATTTATACAAAAAAAAAAAAAAATTGAAAATATTCACACAAAAAACCGTGTAAGAGAGAAAGAAGTACATATATTTTTTTAACGACTATTTCATGACTGCAAAAATTTGCTAGTTTTCCTCATAGAAATCTATGTATTTTAAATTCTGCTTACTAATGACACCTCTCAATGTTGGCTTCGTGGACATTTTATTAAGTGTTGAATGATCTGGTTGTAAACCGGGGAACTCATCCATAAATTTATTTTTAAAATTAATGGTAAAGTATAATTTTCTTAGCTGGCTTTTTGAAATACATAATCAAAATGTATTTTATTGTAGTACGTGGAACGTCGGGGAAAAAATGCACATAATTTTATATTTAAAAAATGCATACATATATGGTAATTTTTTAAACATCCCTCTTTTTGGGCTTAAAAACGCAAAAAATTTGGATTTTTTTTTCAAAGTATTCAAATCACTATTAATGCTATATTTTCATGACTTATTTTTTTTCACTCCCTATTTTACCCGTGGAATTTTATTTGGGTTATTATTTTTTTTTTTGCGAATTTTGATGTATTAAAATCAAAATTCGAACGGATAATTATTCTCGAATTATTCAAATTAAAGTATTAAGGATAATCGTCTCTGACACATATTTTAGTTACCAACGTACTACGCAATTATTATATGAATCTTTGATTTTACCAGCTAACACCTAATTAATTCGCAATGTTGTAGAATATAAACTACTCATTCAAATTTTGATTCCAATACATTGAAATTCACAAAAAAATTACTTGAATAAAATTTCGTAGTTAAAACAAGAGGGGGGGGGTGAGTGTCATTTGAAAAATAAAGTTTGTTTCGCCACAGGACATCCTTAAGGTAACATGAAAAATGAGTTATGGAAAACATAGTTTGTATAATAATTTGGATATTTCGAAAAAAAATCCAAATTTTCGCATTTTTACGGCCAAAAAAAGATACCGATGCATCCAACCACTTTTATTCATTAACAGTCATTTAGTCAAAACGTTTTTTGTGTCTATCAGAATAATTTACTGGTAGTATTATTTTTTTTTATACTACTTGTTTGTCGCCGGCTCTTGACAGAGTTAGTGATGTAGTTTACACACGATTAAAATAAAATAAAATCTCATATCAAAAAGTCGTAAATCACAAAATTATCAATGTACTAACACTACTAATAGGGATTAATAATTCGACTAATCAAAAATGCTATGCATTTGATCGCGAGTTATCATAGCAAATATTAAATTCTGTGTATAATAAATGTTGTACAGTAATAATTCTCAAATGAAATACGTTTTATTGAGTTTTATTATCAAGAATCTATTCTATACAGAGTACATACACAATGTCACACGCGAAAATAATTTATTAAAGATAACCATTATCTATACTTTTCGTGTGGTGACAATACAATTTGAAACGTGAGTCATTATAATAATATGATATTATTGTTATTATTTAATTGCTTATTAATTCCTCATAATAAGGAATGAATATTACCTCATGACAATTAAAAATTGATGTATCGTATGTGTACGAATTCAATGTATTATGCATGTCCCCATAAATCCATTTGTTTTTAATTTTCTATTTATTTATAATTGGTATGTGCTTACAAATAAAAAGATACTTGGCGATGATGGCATATTTTTTAACGCCCTTATTTTATAAAATAGATGATACAGGTACAAGAACAAAAAATATATATTATTATTAAGTCATCCAAGCTCGATGTGAATACTATTGAATAAGAATACGTCTTTGTATGTGAGTTATTAAATCTTTATGCCAAAATATTTATCATATTATTGTCTATCTATATTTTAATTTTCATTATGTTTGAATAAAAAAAAGCCGGACATACTTCGCACGATGGGTGTACTTCGCACGACGGGTGGTATTCTCTTGACGGGCATTTTAAATTTTAAAAATTTTAATTTCTTCAGTAAAACGATTCTGAACGAAGGAAATTAATAAAAAAAAAAAAAATTTTCAAAAAATGTCCAAAATTTTTTTTTCACATTTCCAAAATTTGCTTGCGCCAAAAACATTTCTTATATTATTTTCTATCTATGTTTAAATTTTCATTTAGTTCGGATCGAAAAATGACGGTTTCCTATTCGTTTTTTTCAAATGTTGGGTAGTTTTTTCCAAAAAAAAAAAAAAAAAACAAAATTGAAGAATTGAGAAATTCAAAAAATGACCTC
>JAIPRM010002102.1:13983-27374 GCA_025469315.1 Stegophylla sp. TES_Ste_2020 | reverse complement strand
AAAAATGATGGGTTTCGAGTCGTTTTTGTCAAATTTTGGGTAGTTTTTTCCAAAAAAAACATTGAAGAATTGAGAAATTTAAAAAATGACCTCTCTAAAGTACAATCTAGAGGCAAATCCAGTTTCAAAAAGTTATTGATCGAAACTTTTGGACAAGTATTTCTATACGAAAATTTGTACACAGAAAAAAAAAATAAACATCATTGTAAAAATACTAGCTTCTTCACTTCACTCAGAATCTAAAACTGAACAAAACACTTATTAATTAAAGTATAATAAGTAAATTATTATTTATTATATTTACATTTTATTTACTTCATGTTCAGAGTGAGTTCAGAGAATAAAAATATAAAAAAACGAAATTTACACCTTGGGTTATTCTCTGTTCCTCGAGTCAGATACTCTTGGTGGGTGTGTAGAATTATAAAGTAATGATAAATCATTTCTTCAATAAGACGATTATGAACGAAATAAGTTCATAATATAAAGAACAAAAATAGTCGTTACAATACATCCACTAAGAGTATCTGACTTGAAGAGCGAAGAATATTTGTGGTGCGAAGTATGTCCAGCTTTTTTTGTCTTTTTTTTTTATATTTAATTAATAAAGAAAAGAAAAAAATAATTAATGAGAAAAAAATTGTTAAAAAAATATTCAACATTTTTTTATCACATTTTCAAAATTTTCTTGCTTCAAAATGTTAATCATATTATTGTCTACATATTATGTTTAAATTTTTATTATATATAATATTATTATTTAATTTACAGGCAGATTTTAAATTGATGTGTGAAAATGCAATGACATATAATCAACCTGAAACAATTTATTACAAAGCAGCTAAACGGCTCCTTCATGCTGGTTTGAAATTAACAGGGCCTGAAAAATTAAAAACACTATTAACAGCGTTGCCTGGAATGGCTAATATACCTTCATCACAACTAGGTTTTGATATCAATCAAGATTATCATGGAGATACTTCAAATGACACAATTATTGAAAATAATGATAGAGCATCTGAGATATTGCATGATAATGACCTATCGAATCAACGGAAAATATTGTAAATATTTATTACTATTAATTTCTATAATGATTTTACTTATTTTTTTTTTTTTTATTATAGATCAAAATTTGAGGCAATACCTGATAACATGACTCCAGATGAAATTCTTAAACAGGCACAAAATGCTGCTAGAATGGCTTCTGAAAAAATAGCTGCAAAAAATACCAAGGTATTTAAATTTTTATTTTAAAATATACAAAATTGAGTATATTTGATTATGGTACAATAAACAAAATTATATTAAGTACTTGAGGGTCTGAAATTTACTATAGTATCTTAGACACGGTATGGTCTACCGTGTCGAATGCTTTTTCAAAGTAGATAAATATTGCATCAACTTAAAATCAGCGTTGATTTTTTCAAGAATATAAGTAGATAAATCTAAGCTACTAGTGAAATTGATTTGCTAGCATGAATGTCATGTTGACAATCAGTAATCAGTAATTATATGATTTTAGGCTTCTTTTAAGGAATGGATAGACAAGAGATTTAAACAGTTTTGCTATATAGGGGAGAATAAAAATTGATCTGTAATTAGAGATAAAAATATAAAAATATTATAATTTTTATTTATTTCAAAACCCTGGCTATTTTTTTTTTTTTTTTTTTAATCCCGGCTTGGTCCAACCTGATCCGAAAACTTGTCTTTAAAATCTGGCTCAGTCCAATTTAATACTTTTGTCTTTTGAGAAGCTAAATAAATTTTTTACTAGTAGTAATACAAAGTATTTACAGTAAAAAAAATAAACATCATTGTAAAAACATTAGCTTCTTCACTTCATTCAGAATCTAAAATGTTGAAAATTTCCAAAAATGTTCAAGTTGGTACGGGTTAACATTAACCTCTTCTAATTGACTTGAAACTTTTTGTAATTCATTTTTATACTTATATACACTAATTCAGGGGTGAGATCAAATACATTTTGAAACTGAAAATTAAGTAAATCCCTAATATGTATTATATTTAATATTTTGTAGTAGTCTTACAATGTGTTTTTATTTCCCATTATGGATTGTAAAACTTGTCCAAAAGTTTTAATCAGCATAACTCATGCCTATATTATGTCATTCCAAAAATATTTCATTCTTTTTTTATGGATATTATTACTTACTTTCTGTTTATTAATAAACAAAAGAAGAGTTATTTTATATATATATATATATATTTTTTTTTAATAAATAAAACTTCTATTTTGAAACTAAACTATCAGTAAAAGTATATATGTAAAAAAAAAAAGATAATTATGAAACTTACCAAGTCAAATAATGTTTACTGTGTTAATGAAAAGATATTAAATATTTAAATTCAGTTTTTGGTCAACAATAATAATTATTATATTCACAATAATTTGAATGTATGTATTCATTTTATTATTTGTAATATTTTTTTTCAATTTTTTAAGATGGGATTTTTAAAACAACATAACAATGGATCCACTTCTCTATCAATTTTAGTACCAAATGATGGAATTAATCCAGAAACGGGGGAGAGACCTGTTCTTTTGGGTTCATTGATTGGAAAACTTAGTCATGGGGTAGGGTCGATTCCAGGTCCCCGTGAAGACAGGCGTAATATGGTCAAAACTGGTATGTATATAATATTTATTATTTAGTATTTACTATTTGTAAATATTTTATCAAAAAAGTAAAATAAAAATAAAAAACCCATGATAATATTTACAAAAAAACATAGAATTCACTTTTTAACACATCTATGTACACTCTGTTCATTTTAAACCACAGATATGTAATAATATTTTTACATATCAATATTTTATTATTACATATCTGTGTTTTAAACAATCTCTCTTATTATATTATTTTTTATGTTTAATTTATCTATATATCATAGTTTTTTATTTTTATTATTGAGTATTAATCTTTAAACATTTTATTTTGTTTTATTAAATATTTAACATTTAATATCTATCTCCTATTTTTAGTTAAACCATTATATTATGGAGCATTTGGATCTTATGCTCCAACATATGATTCTACATTTGCCAATTTAACAAAAGAAGAATCGGACTTGGTTCTGAGAACCTATGGAGATGAAGCATCTATGCAATATGCAGAAAGGTAATATTTTTCCATCTTTATCAGAAAATGAAAAATTATAAATTTTTGTAATTAAAATTATCGATTTTAATTTTAGTGATTCATTAAGTTTATTTTAATACAAAATTTTAAAGGTATTTTAACTTATATGTGTAAAATCCTTTAGAAACATTTCAGCAATATTTTCTTGATGTATGAAATGAGTTTTCATACAAAACGAAGAAGCTAGTGTTCTACGGGGTGTTTATTTTTATTTTTATTTTTTTCTGTGAACTCTTTCATTTGGAAATACTCATTCAAAAGTTTGGAAGAATTACTTTTTGAATCATAATTCGCCTCTAGGTGGTACTTTTGAGAGGTAATTTTTCAAAATTGTCAATAGTTTTCTTAAAATTTAAGAAAAACTGCTCAAAATTGTACAAAACATTTTTTTCACATTAAATATTTTTTCCTGTTCTCAATTATTAGTGAACTAGCTGAGTAAAAAATAATTTTTTTTTATTATAATAACAAACTTTATAATTTTGAAGTAAAATTATCTTTAATAAACTGAAGCTTCGCTCAGAATTGTCTTATTGAATAAATGATTTATCGCTTCTTTAAAATTCAATATATCCATCAAAATCATCCCACCCAAGGAGCGAAGAATACCTATTGTGTGAAGTATGTTCACCCTTTTAATTGTTATATTATCACGTATCAGTTTCTAGAAACAGAATATAGAAGTCATAAATTGACTCATTGATAATTACGTCGCCGTCTTGATGCAGAACACTGACATTTAGACCCTTATGGGAACAGTGTTTTATTGATTATTTACAAACTGTTTAGCTTGTTATTGAATATGAATATTAATATATTATAAACGTTGTAAACTATATTATTATGTATGTATATGTTATGTATACATAACTTTTTTTTGTTTAAAATATTGTATTATTGTTTTCTTTTTTCCAGTATTTTAAATTTTACAAAAGATTCAGATTATGCAATGACTATGGCAGATAATTTGCTTGACCTAATGACAGGTGGTGATCACCGTAAAACAAAACGCATATTAGATGAACGAAAAAAACAAGTTAATTTAGATGATAACAAAAAAGGAATTAGTCAACCACAGCAAACCTCATTATGTGAATCTTTAGTAACTTCCCAAGCAAATGTAGGAAATTTAAATACTTCTACTGCAAACAATCAAACAAAATCTGGCCCTATACAAATTGATCAATTAAAATCTTTATCAGAACTTGGAATTGATACAAAATTTATAGATTATTATCGTTAGTATATAGTACTTATCTATTCTTATTTGTTTAAAATTAATTCATTAATTGAAAAAGTTTATCCTTTTTTTAGAAGAGCAAAGTGTATTTCAAGATAGATTGGATCAAGTTGGTGGTTTACTTGGACGCTTACAAAATGTTCAAAATCAAAGACTCAGCGCTCCTCTCCCACAACATCTTTCACAAATTGCGCATCCATCTCCACAGGAAGTTCAATTGGGTAATGTAAATTTTTATATAATTAAATTTAATACTATAATTCTTTCTACTTACAGCGGATAAAATAACTGAATCTATTACTGAAAATTTGAAAAGAGTTCCACCATCAGCTGTCATGTCAGTTACTGGTGTCCGTAAAGCAATGGGAATTGCACAAATATCCCATTTAGATGCAAGCCAAAATAATTGTCATCCACCAAATATGGTAAACCATGGTTCATCTCACCAGCAAACACAGGTATTGTGTTAAATCAACATTTTATTAATTAAATTACTGTAAAATAATTGTTTCAATTTTTAGGTATCATTAATAGGAGATGGGGTTCAAGATCGAGTTGAAACAGTTGAAGGTACAGTGTCTGGTGTTGATTTAGAATCTGAGTTAAGAGAATTCCTTGAAAGTGATCCTACTTTAACTAGTTTTCCATTACATGATGATAATGATCGAACAATTGAAGAGATTTTGTCTGAATCATAATTTTGATGATTGTTTAAATATGTATACATAATATATATTATAATTTTAATAATCTTTATTAATAAATATATAAAATAGTTTTATAACTATCAATCATTCTTAAAGTAAGAAATTTTTTATGGATGAGAAATAATTTCAATTTTGATTATAATTTAAATTATGCATAATTCTAACTTTGTTAATTAATATTTTTTATTTTAGCATTTAAGTCACTTGTAATAAAGTTAACAAATAATATATGTTAATGTTTTAGGAGGTAGGAGGTATGCATTCATAACTTGATAAATAGAAAAACTTATATTATTTTGTGATTATTTGTACATTATTTAGGTATGTAAGCATAAAAAACATTATACTTTAGTAAAATGCATTTTTATATTATATAATTATTTAGTTTACTACTTTTTACCTATCTTAAGGACAAAAATTCTTGGTTTTATTTTACTAGTGGTTTAAAGTTAGAATTACAGTTCAAATAAACTATTTATTATTACTTCCTAAAATTTAAAAATTCTTGATTTATAATGGATGTGCAGTGAAATAGGTGATTATAGAATAACTATTGTGAACTGACAATTAATTTGTTTATAGATTAATTCATATTTCCTTAAATATGTACAAAAGCACGAAAGAAAAGGTTTTTTCACTTCTATGACTATTATAAACTCTGAGAAAATCACTTTAAATACAAAATTGTATTTACAGATCGCAAGAATTTTTATTCCTAATTTTGCTTAACATTATGTAATGATGAACATTTTTCAAGAAGATGGAACTATGTAACATTAGAGATGTCATGAATTTTCTCAAAGATTTGTTTCTAAACTATTTAATATCCCAATTTGGGTATATTCCAAGGTCCTCATAGTCCCTTGATTTAACAGCTCGTCAAAAATCTGTAGGGATATGTTAAGAGTAAAATATTAAAGAAAACAGACTCTTGATGCCTTCAAATAAACAAGTTATTTAGATATAATAAAAATTATACAAACTAGGTTTTAGAGGTGCTGATAAGTGAATATTTGCTCAAGATGGACATTATCTTGCTGGTATTTTCTATAATGTTTTATTATTATTAATAATAAAATATATATACCTATATTAAAAATTATTTACACACAAAATAAAAAATAATAATAATAATAATAAAACACAGTAAATAACAATGTAAACACAGTAAACAAATTTTTTTTATAGGGAAAGTGTACTGGAGTTGATCTTTCATCATTAATTTTAATTTACAAGTTATTGGGCAAAGGCCCAATTGTGCTTAGATGTATTTATAAAATATGATTTCAAAACAATATTTAAAAATGTTAATAATCATTTATGTTAGGATTTTGCATTCTCGATAAAGCTGTTATTAAAATTATCCACCGAGCTTTGTTCAAAGATGTTTTCTGAAGCAATGATTTATCACCTATACATCCACCAATAAGCAATACCGAATTGGGAAGAAATAACTTAGCAGGCTGTGCACATAGACCGGCCCAAGTTATAAAAATGTTGTTCTTCTTGAAACACTTTTGTTTTATAATTTACAAGATTGCCCATTTTTATTGTAAACACTATTTATTACTCAACAACACAGACATTGAGTTTAACATAAGAGCAATACAAACATATAATTATACTTCAAAACTCAAAGAATAATACATCTCAAGAAATAGTGATACAGGTAGTTAATATGAGTTTACGTGGGTTGGTCGTATACTTTTGGTCCCGGGTGTTTGGTCGACTCCGTTTCGCTCCGCAATTCAAAAATATCCCTCGGCTTGTTGTGCAACATTCAACATTTCGGATCAATAATGGGCAATTGCATATACTTTTTATCATGTAAAAATATCACGTATAATTTATACAAGCCTGAAAAAATTAACCATACCATAACTTCGTAAGTTTTGGCATACTTTAACATTTTAATTAACAAATATTCAGTAGTTTTTCAATTTTGGAATTAAGGAAAGTGCACTTCTAAGCAAAAACAGAAAAATGCTATTTTGATTAAGTACTGATAAACAAATTTGAGTAAAAAATATTTAGAAAAAATAATAATACATTTTAGAATGATGAATTGAAAATTTGATTAAGGTTTTGAAATAGAACTATATTTCACCAGAAAATAACCAATTTTAAAAAATTTATCGTAAATTAATTATAACAAATTAATAGGCTGACTATTTTTGAAATTTTGTTTGTACTGTCGGGGAAATCAGATAAATTTAGATACAAGTAAATTAAATTTTTAGCTAATTTACAAAATTTTAAATTTATATATAATAATAGGTAATTTGTCCGTACTTTCTCCAATTTTTTTCAATCAAACCCTTGTGAAATGTTTAATTTTTTGTCTGTAAGAAATTTTACTGCACTAAAATATTCGCAATAAAATTCTCTACCTAGGTACCAAGTTTCAAAAAAAAAGTTGTGCTAATTTTCTTTTATGTACATTAAAGTGTAATTTTAGATAAAACTCACTCACCAAGTCTCAAATTATTGTCTATTTATGTTTAAATTTTCATAGAGTTTGGATCAAAAAATGATGGTTTCCTAGTTTTTTTTGACAAATTTTGGGTAGTTTTTCAAAAAAAAAAAATTTAAGAATTGAGACATTCAAAGAATGACCATACACCATAATAGATCTATACGAAAAAGTGGGGGAAAAAAATAAACATCATTGTAAAAACATTATAGTTTCTTCACTTCGTTCAGAATCTAAAAAATTCAGATATAATGTACACTATGCTGGTGTTTGAGCCAACACCTCGTACTTTACAATGTAAATTATAATTGTGTATATTATGTTTACTGTGTATGCATATTATACTGATTAATAAAATCTGCAGTGAGAATGCTAGACGTCTCAACGCACCCAATAGAATTCCGCAAGTCGCGCATTTTTCATGTCAACATATTTTAATCAATATTTAAGTCAATATTTTATTTTTTATAAATAAATTTAAGTCAATATTTTATTTTTTATAAATATAATGAAGAAATTTGGTTATTTCTTTCACGGCCAAAAAAAAAAAATTGAGGCTTATTAAATCATCATGGTTATTTGTAATTTTTTTTTTTAATGGATATTTTATTCAAAAAGATTGCTTAACCCCTTCTCAGCGGTCAGGTATTCTTCGCTCTTCGGGTGGGATACTCTTCAACTAGCAACTTTGTATAGTTCGAATTCAACTCTAGGTGGTTCTTCGAAGAGGTTATTTTTCGAAATTCTTAAGAGTTTCTCCAAAATTTGAAATAATGCCTTTAAAACTTATTTATTTTCAATTCAAACTTTATACAAATTAAAATATTTTCCCTAGTTTTTAGTTAATAATGGGATATAAAATTGAGTGAGTAAAAAATCATTTTTTTACTTTGTACTTTTTAAGTAAAATTGTCTTGTATAAAATGAAGCTGCTTTACTCTGAACCGTTTAATTGAAGATATGATTTACCTGTTGTTTCTTTGTTTAACACATCCCTATCCGAGGAGTGAAGAATACCCATGGTGCAAACGTGAAACTCTGATGAATGTTACGTAATGTGTACATAAATGAATAATATTGTTGACAAACGCGGCTGTCTTAACCTAAATGGCGTGAATTTGAATTTCGCGCCTTTTCCAACATTCATCGTTGACAGGATGCCGGTCATGTTACGCGTGTCATCGGTGAACCACAGTACCAATCGTTACTGGCAAGAGTGAGATGGAACTAGAGTGAAAAAAATGTGAGCGCTTATCGACTTTACGGATTTTATACTTTTATCGTAACATTTTGCATTGGTTCGATTTCCAAGCGTTCTCACCCGCCGAGTACTGTGCAATTATTGCCGTGTCTGCTGTCATATCTGTCATACAACGTTGACTGTTCGAGATTTCTATTATTCGTATTTAATATTAAGTAATTTTTATTATATTTTCGTTTTACCAATATTGCATTAGCTTTTGATTCTTTTTCCCGTCATTATTTCCAATCGATCTGACAAAGTAACAGGAGCATGATAATGGCCTGGCAGCCGCAAGAAGAAGGATTACGACAAATCATTCAGCTTCTCAAAGAATCCCAATCACCGGATACAGTCATTCAACGGACGGTACAACAAGTATCCTTTTCACGTAGTTTTACCTAAATGCAATTTGCGTGATGGACCACCTGTTATAATTTTATAATAATTTGGTATTTGATACTAATTATTACATGTACTTTTTAAATGTATTGTACAACGTTATAGTATGAAATTGCAGTTTACCAATCAGTTATTATTAGCGTAAGAAGGTATCTTGTTTGTATTGATATGTGTTAGGCCTATTGGAATCACAATATTTTTACTGTAGATATGTACCTAGGTTCAATAATTTTTTGTAATTTTATTAGACAACTGTGTATTGTGTATATTTTTAAGTAAATATGTAACATATGAGTTATATATATAAAAAAAAAGTCTACATTTATAATTGAATGAAGTTAATGCTATTTATTATTTATTCGTATAATTTGTTTAAATATGTAAATATTCATTATTGAGTACTTATTCAAAATATATTTTTAAACTAATTTAAAATTGATTATAGGTACCTATATTATTTTTATTGGTTTTTATTAATCTTTGATTCTGATTCGGTTTATAATATTTTTTTTACATAATTTTTAACCCAATAATATTTATTAGTTATTACACTAATAAATAATAACCTAATTTTAATAGAAATTTGAATTCCATTTATCTTGTTTTAAGTTTCAAATTGTTGTACAAATTTCCTTAACACATTTCCCTATTTAGAAATTGGAAGAACTTAATCAAGTATCTGATTTTAACAATTATTTAATATTTGTATTGACAAAACTTACTTCTGAAGGTATGTATTGATATTTTGTTATTTTGATTCATTTATATGTCTTATAAAATTTATTTTGATTAATTATTATTTGATAAGTACTTATTTTATTCTAAAATATTTTTTTTAGATGAACCTACCCGCTCATTAAGTGGTTTGATTTTAAAAAATAACATTAAAAGCCACTATGAGAATCTACCATCCACTGTCACAGAATTTGTAAAATCGGAATGTCTAACTGCAGTAGGTGATACTTCGCCTCTAATTAGAGCAACTGTTGGAATTTTGATAACAACAATAGCATCACGTGGCATTAGTTCTTGGCCTGAACTTTTGCCTGCTCTTTGTCAAATGCTTGATTCTGCTGATTATAATGTTTGTGAAGTAAGTTTATTCTGTCATATCTTATTAATTACATGCATTGAATACTTTTAATATAAACATAATTGTTTTTATTAAATATTGTATTGATTCTATTGCATTTATTTTAAAACTTAGGGTGCTTTTGGAGCATTACAAAAAATATGTGAAGATTCATCTGACTATTTAGAAGATGATCGACAAAATAAACCTCTTGATATTCTTATTCCAAAGTTTTTACAATTTTTTAAGCATTCAAGTCCAAAAATTAGGTGATATTTAAATATATTTGTAGTACCTATCTTTATATTTATTTTTAATATTGTTTGTTAAATGTAAATAGGTCACATGCAATTGGATGTGTTAATCAGTTTATTGTGCAGAAGACGCCTTCCTTAATGAATCACATAGATATGTTTTTAGAGGTTTTATTTACTTTTTTTGTTTTATTTTTTCATAAATGTGATATTTATGTTAAATTACATTCTAGAATTTATTTCATTTGGCTGTTGACGATGAAGCAGAAGTTAGAAAAAATGTTTGTAGAGCAATTGTTATGCTCTTAGAAGTAAGAATGGACAGATTACTTCCTCATTTACATGATATTATAGAGGTTAGTAAATTATTTTAAATTATTCATAGTAAATTTATTGAGTATTGAGTTAATTTTTTTTTTAGTATATGTTACTGAGAACTCAAGATCCTGATGAGAATGTTGCATTAGAAGCATGTGAGTTTTGGCTATCAATTGCTGACCAACAAATATGTAAAGAAGCACTCACACCTTATTTACCTCGACTTGTACCTATTCTTGTTAATGGAATGCGATACTCAGAAATAGATATAATTTTGTTAAAAGTAATTGCGTTTAAATATTTAATTTTAAGTTGAGTAATTTATTTCAAATTCTAAAGTTATTATTTTGTTTTGAAGGGAGATGTCGAAGATAATGACGAAAATGTTCCAGATCGCGAAGAAGATATTCGTCCTAGATTTCATAAATCTAGGACACATGGTAATGAAGAAGATAATAATGAGGATGATGATGAGGATAATTTGGGAGATGATAGTAGTTTATCTGATTGGAATTTAAGTAAATTTTTAACAATCAATATATTGTTCATTTCATTAATTATAATGTTTATATTTAAGGAAAATGTAGTGCTGCTGCATTAGATGTTTTGGCTAATGTATTTAAGGAAGATATTCTTCCTATACTTATGCCTATATTAAAAGAAACACTTTCATCCAATGAATGGGAAGTTAAAGAATCTGGAATCTTGGCTTTAGGAGCTATTGCTGAAGGTAAACACATACACGCATAAATAATTTTTAGGACCAATTTGATAACACCTTAGCATTTTTAAATTTAAATAGGTTGCATGAATGGTATGATTCCACATTTAAATGAACTTATACCTTACATGATAAATCATTTAAGTGATAAAAAAGCATTAGTTCGAGCTATCATATGTTGGACACTTTCTCGCTATTGCCATTGGGTTGTTAGCCAACCACATGAACAGTACTTAAAACCAATGATGCATGAAGTAAGTAAATTGAACTAATATAATAATAGATTTTAAGTAAAAATTAAATAATTTTATTTGGATATTATTACCTTTAATAATCTTAATAATTATGAGTTGACAATAAAGATATCTAAGTTTAGTTTTAAATAAAGTAATATTTTATAAAAATTCAGTATAGATTGTAAAATATAGTAAGTTCCAATTAGGGCTCCAAAAACATTTTTCTAACATTATTAACTGTCAAAAAAAAGTTTAAAACAGATTACAAAAAGCAGTAAATGCTAATTCTAAAATATTGCTAAACAAACAGAATAATAAATGAAATATTGGCAAATCAAAAAATGAAAAAAATTGTCCAAGTAAAAAGCAGATATCAAATATAATTATTTATTAATTTTCATCCTTTTTTTACATAAATTGTCATATCTATTAGATTAATCTAATAAAAAATTAATAATTTTTAAAATTACTATAACAATAAACATTAAAAATTAATAATATTTAATTTTTAATGACATTAAGCAGTATACAATAAATTACGTTAAAACAAAGTTTTATTTTGTTATTTGAGCCCTGGTTCAAAAATCATAGAGTGTCTGCATGGTTGCCATGCTTTCTGGAAATGTAGAAAACTTGGTAAAGTCAGGAAATTTGAACTAAATTTTGGAAATTTTATATGAAATATATATTTTATATTGTATCATTATAAAATTTTGTGTTTTTTTTTTTTTTTTTAAATAAGTTATTAATTGTATAGGCAATTATTATATATATATATATATATATATATGTGTGTATGTATAGTTATTTATAACATTGATTATGATTAATATAATAGTAAGGCTGGTGACACACTGTTCTAAATATTAGAACGGAAATATCTGACTGTTAATCCTGACGAAAATGAACATATATATTTAAAAGGGACCTTTCATACTACACAAAATTTCCGTTCGAATGGAAAAAATTAGTTTGTATGTACAGTTTTTCGTCCTGGTAAAATTCAGACCTAAATAATCGGGCATTGTAATAACATACATTCTGATAGACATAGTCACACTTTATGGGAAATTCCGTCATATGGGAGATATTTACATTATATATCATTTTATTATTTTGGCTATTTGATACTATGTTTTTATGTGTTTTTTTATTTATTGTTGATCATTAGTTTTAAAATTATTGACATCAATCATTCACACCATTTTTATTAATTTTATTCAACAAAAAAGGAATTATGAAATATTAAACTAATTGAACAATAATTAGTATAATTTTTAATGGTAGCTGGCAATTATTTAATTTAGAAAATTTAAATATGTCATTCCTCAGCACATGCATGTATCAGAATACATATTTTCAAAATATGATGACATGAATAATTTCAGTCCGACATTTTCCTTCTGAAATTTAGAACAGTGTGTCACCAGCCTAATACAGTAGTCACTCGATAATTCGAAAAACTCCATAAATCGAACTAAACGCTTAGTCCCCTGAGAAAACCTCTATAATTAGAAGAAAATACATGTATTCCGGTCCCCTCGATAATTCGAAATATTTG
>JAIPRM010002102.1:0-13883 GCA_025469315.1 Stegophylla sp. TES_Ste_2020 | reverse complement strand
GTAGTTTTTTCCAAAAAAAAAATTGAAGAATTAAGAAATTCAAAAAATGACCTCTCTAAAGTACAATCTAGAGGCAAATCCGGTTTCAAAAAGTTATTGATCGAAACTTTTGGACAAGTATTTCTATACGAAAAGTTGTACACAGAAAAAAAAAAACAAATAAACATCATTGTAAAAACACTAGCTTCTTCACTTCATTCAGAATCTAAAATTATAGTTACATTTAAAATAATGGATGAACATGTCTAAAAATTCTGGAATTCTCAGGGAAAAGTCTGGGAAATTTTAGAATATAAAAGCGTGAGAACCATGGTTTGGTAAACTATTATTTTGTTTTTCATATGTTTTAAGACACACATTTTTTACTAATTTACCCATCATTAATGATTATTATATACACTTCAATAATGATATGTTTTAGAATATAGATATTAATCTATATTAAGATTAATACTTATTATTAATTTTTATTATGCATTATTACTTTTTAGTTGCTTAAAAGAATATTGGATTCAAACAAGAGAGTTCAAGAAGCTGCATGTTCTGCTTTTGCTACTCTAGAAGAAGAAGCAACCACTGAATTAGTACCATATTTAGGGTTCATATTAGAAACATTAGTGTTTGCTTTTAGTAAATACCAAGTAATTGTGAAACAAAGTGTAAATTGATTTGATTTAAATAACTAATCTAAATTTATGTTTTAGCATAAAAATTTATTAATTTTATATGATGCAATTGGAACATTGGCTGATTCAGTTGGTCATCATTTAAATAAGCAAGAATATATTAATTTATTGATGCCTCCTTTAATTCAGAAATGGAATGCATTGAAAGATGAAGATAAAGATCTGTTTCCACTATTAGAAGTATATAATTATTAAATTTAAATAATACAAATACATTCTTTCATGATTTTCTGTTAGTGTTTGTCTAGTGTTGCTACAGCATTACAATCAGGTTTTATGCCGTATGCTGAACCAGTGTTCAAACGATGTATTTCACTAGTTGAACAAACTTTAAATCAAAATATGGTATGTATGAAAAAAATATTAGTAACTTTAATTAAATACTTATTTGATAAATATTGTAATTATTAGGCTAATTCTCAGAGTCCAGATCAGTTTGATGCCCCAGATAAAGATTTCATGATTGTAGCTTTGGACTTACTGTCAGGTTTAGCAGAAGGATTAACTACATTTATTGAAAGTTTAATAAATGGTTCAAATACATTGCAATTGCTTTATCAATGTATGCAAGACCCATTAGCTGAAGTGAGGCAAAGTTCTTTTGCTCTTCTTGGAGATTTGACAAAAGCATGTTTCCAACATGTTCACCCTTGTATAGGTATAAAGATTATTATTTAATGTATATAATATTTAATATTTATAACTTTATTTAACCTTATAATTTTAAGTTATTTGTTACACTGTTAGATAGATAAATAAATTATAAAATGTACAGTAAGATACCACTTTGCATTAAGGAATATTACTGAAAAATTATTTAACTTAAAGAGAAAGTTCTTTTAATAAATCATAGAATAACTGAACATTTTTTAGAATATATTATCATAAAAACATATCTTATAAATAAGAAATATTTATTTTAATTTTTTAGCTGATTTCATGCCAATACTAGCACAAAACTTAAATCCTGATCATATATCTGTTTGCAACAATGCCACATGGGCAATTGGAGAGATTGCTGTAAAATTAGGTAATCAATTTATAATATAGTAAAAGTATAATATGTATTATAAATTTTATTTTTTATATTTTAATAGGTACTGAAATGCAACCTTACGTACCAATAATTTTAAATCAATTAGTTGTGACTATGAATAGACAAAATACACCAAAAACTTTACTTGAAAATACAGGTAAATAAAAATTAATTCTGAATTAAACATTTTTATATTATAAATTATAATTTATATTAAAAAATTATTATTTTTGTTATATTTTTTATTTTTAATTCAGTAAACAAAATAATTAAAGGTTTTATTTGCATTAAATTTATTTTGGATTTGTATGTGAATTGTGTTTTTAATATTAATTATTCATCTTATTCCATTTTTGAGGTAAATTGTAAGTTAATTTTGTTAGTTCTGTAAAATTATCATCTAAATTTAATTTACAAACTCCAAACTACAAAAAATTTTATTTATATTTTATTGTTTTTTGAAAGCATTTCAACATTTTTTATTCAGTCGAGTTGCAATAATTCGAAAAACTTGATAAGTCCAATCTTTTTTATTCTCTTGTACAATATATAGGTCTAGAATAATCCATATCTTGAAATGATTTTTCATCCCCTTTGAACTTTAAGTTTGTGTGACTTCTGTATAATTTATAGCTTAAAAGTTAACTGAAATATTAATTAGGTCTTAATTTTTTTAGCATTTCATTAAATATCATTGGTAAATTTAAATTATAATGTACCTTAATTTTAATCCAGGGTTTTTGATTTTGAGTTATTTTTTTAAATATTTACAAACTATATATAGGTGTATGCATATTTTTGTAATTAAGATAACATATATATAAAAACATATAAATAGTTTTCCTCATAATTAAAAGTATTTATAGAAATTACTTGAGCTACAGAAAAAATGAATGCATTTTATATTACAAGTATTCATATCTTAGGAGTTATAATCTTTACTAGGTGTATTAATTTTATTTAAAAAAAAAAAAAAAATTATTGTATACTTATGGTTTTACTGTTTTATTTATGTTATTTGATGGATTATTTTTTTATGATTTCTTTCTTTTTTTGTTTTTTTTTTTTTTTTTTATAGCAATTACAATCGGCCGACTAGGTTATGTGTGCCCTCAGGACGTCGCCCCGCTGTTACAACAGTTTGTACGCATGTGGTGTGTACCTTTTTTTTTTTTTTTTTTTTTTTATACTTTTTTTTAATTAATATTTATTTTTATTTTTTTTATACTTATAATTTTATTACTTTAATTTGAATTACTATGCATATATATATATATATATATATATGTATGTATATATATATAATATATTAATACATGTATATTATACAAGGTGTCTCGGCATGATTTGTCATATGCAATAACTTTGTTCTATTAATAATTTCTAACTTTTTTTTTTTTTTTTTTTAAAGTTATTACTATAGCTATGCGCTACAACAATAACGTATATTTTTTTTTTTTAGGACCCAAATTGTCAAATTAGAAATTTTATTTTACAGATTTAGAAAAAAATTCAAATTAGCCATTTTGTGAATCTGATTTTTAAAAAAATATTTGTGCTTAGATCTCTAATATATCTATTCATTTTCTATGATTTTGAATAATTTAACAATATTGTGAAATTACAATATCACCAAATGAAGTCTTAATATTACCATTATTGTAACATATTTGATAAAATTATTTGTTAAATGAACGGATTAACATTTATTCGAGGTTTAAACACTAATATTTTTCTAAAATTCAGGTTTTATTGGCTATTTTACATTTTATCTGAAACTGTTGTATAAAATTTCAAGTTTAAAAATTTTGGTCTTTAAAAAAAAAAAAAGTTAAAAATTATTTATAGAATGAAAGTTATTGCATTTATCAAATCATACTGATGCAAGGTGTATATATATTATACATATTGGTTTGGGGGCACAAAATATGAATTTAAATTACTAATATCTTAATAATAACTTATTGTTTCTTAGGTTAATAAAAATTATGTTCTAGGTGTACTTCATTGCGGAATATCAGAGACAATGATGAAAAAGACAGTGCATTTAGAGGGATGTGTCAAATGATAAGTTTAAATCCTGGGGGAGTAGTTCAAGATTTCATATTCTTTTGTGATGCCATTGCCTCATGGATAAATCCTAAAGATGATTTAAAAGATATGTTCTACAAAGTAATTAAACTTTATATTTAAAACTAATGTGTAGAAAAACTTTATAAACACAGTTCAAATAAGTTATAATCAAAACTTATTTTTTTTATTATTTAGATGTTTAATGTGTTGGGTTTAATTATTGTTTAGATATTACATGGATTTAAAAACCAAGTAGGAGAAGAAAATTGGACAAGATTTACTGATCAATTTCCCCCACAGTTGAAGGAACGTCTATCAACTGCCTACGGAATTTAAAATAACTCTGTAAGTATTTATTATATTTTTGAATTTAATGTACTAATAATTGACTCTTATTTTTATTAGGAAATTTGGGGCGCAACATGGGTGATTCCAGCGTTGCATCTTTTGGGGTTTTTTCAACAGGTTTCGTGCTGGAACCTAATACGTTTTGTAGGACGTGTGGGAGGGAAGGGAGGGGGGAGTATCACAAAATCAATAATACCTTAACCTAACAAATTATTTTGTTCTTTACATTTTAAAATTTGTTTAATGTGATACATTTATCACAACCAAATTTCATTTATTTTGTCAATTTAGTGATACAGCTGTTTGCATGATCAAATTTTATAAATAATTATTATTTGCCTTCTACCTACAGTTGTTTATTATTATGATTACTATTATAATATACATTCATCTATCTATATAATAATTGTAGAATGCTTGATAGCAATATTTTTATGGATTCAGGTTGATTGAACCAAAATGCTTGAAATAATACTAGTCGCCCATTTGTTAACTCCTTTTTGTTTGGGCTTTCAAATTCCTAATCGAATTCAATTCTCCATTAATTCCTTAAAGTTCCTTTTTTACTAACATTCCAGAGTGGATCCCTCTTCCTTTCCTTATAAACAAGACCATAATATTGGGAAACAAGTATTTTGGAATTTACCTAAAATTTTTACTAATTAGGTATAATTTTACTATTGATTAACATCATAAAGAAATCAGTTTCTAGTCTGATGTTTTTTTTTTTTTTATTGTAAATTCACTATTTTAAATGTATTTTTTTTTTTAACAAAATGTTATTTTATTTGTATAACTAATTAGATATTATTAATTATTTGCTATTATGAGTTAATTTTGTTGAATGTGAAGGCCTGTTTTAATTTTACATAATATGTTAAGTTGCAAATACAGTTGAATTTATGTAAACAATTATAATATATAACTTCCAAGACTATTATTTAATTTTATTTGTCTTATTATCACTAACATATTTTCTGATCTGTTTCACTATAATAAAATGTGTTTCACCTTATATGTAGACTAAAGTTATATAATTTTATGGTGAGCTCCTGCTACAACATCAATATTTATAGAATAAATATAAGTATTCTATAGATGAACTTAATACTCATAAACTAATTGACACTTCTGATTGGCTCATTTAAATTCATCTGCAGGTGTTTAGGCACTTTTTGCTATACTCTTTCAGTGCTATTGCATCACTCCTAACAATGTATAATATGTATATACATGTAATATATATATATATCCCCCAACTTGCTGTTGCGAACACAGAGGCATTCGGTGGTTTGATAATTTACTAGGAAAGTAACCTAATTCAACCTTTTTTGAGGGGAAATTGAATGTCTAAATATAAGAAAATATGGATAACATTTTTGCATTTGCGTGGAAATTCTATTGAACATTCATTCGCGCGGAAATTCAAATGGGCTAATCAGTTTATAGGTGTGGAGATTGTGAGACTGTCCTTATAATGATTTTATACTGCTGCTAAACATATATATTTAGACCAGGAAGAAAATTTTCTACATACACAGCACTAGTAATTCAATGGGACAATTTTCAGGGAAATAAAGAACATAATTTAAATTTCACTGCACACTATGCAATACTACAATCAAAGAAATCACCTTAAATATTTATAATAATATATGATATTCAGTCAATACATATGTGTAATAAGTATGGTGAAAAGATAAATTAAATATTACATGTTTAATATAAATGAAATGAATAAATTCATATTTTAATTAAAACATGAATATTTAAAAAATATATATATATATATTTATATAACATAACATAAATATACATTAGGTATACATTATATAATTGTGTTAAAATAGTGTTATTCAACACTGAGTGTATAATATTCACGATTGAAATCTATTAATCTTAACATTAATAGGTTTGAAAACCAAGTTACAACTTATTGTCATGGCTAATATATATTTAAATTTCAATAGAAAACTTTATAAACTATAACATTACTGTTCCTAGTAAGTTAAATAGAAATTTCATTAATAAAATTTAGTTAATATTTTAGTTTAAAATAGTACTTATTAGTGACTAGAGATGAGCCATAACCCAAAGGAACAAGAATGTTAGGTAATAAAATAGAAAAATATAATTAAAAATAAAATAATTACATAATAAATTAGTAGATTTAGAAAAATCTGAATTGCATTCAGTTATCAGAATATAAAAATAAATCTTAACAATCAGTAATACCATAAAGTGATAAAAAAATAATAGTGCCAAATAAATAATAATATTTTATTATATGTTTTACGAGTGAAAGTAAATACCAATTAAATCAGTCTATTTAGTCAGAGGTTGAGTGTTTAAATAGATTTGATATTTCTAAATATGAATTTGAAATTAAATCAGGTAAAAAATATTTTAATAACATGAAAAAACCAATAAGTGTTCTCTCATTTTTAAACAAGTAAAATTCATCATTTATCATAGATTAAAATATATACTATAAGTAGGCATTAATTACTTATGGATTACAAAAAATTTAGTATGGATTTAAGTCTATACAGGGAGGGAAGGGGGTTTATAGCTCAGAAGGGTGCAATGTTCATCATAGTTAGAGATAAAATAAAATAAACAAGTAAAATATTTTAATCATTTTTACTTATAGATAAAAATGAAGTTTCCTGTCATCCCATATTATGCTTTGCATATCAATAGTAGAGATGTTATATCCAAACATATTTTTGAATTGATAGCTAATATCAAACAATAAAAAAGTAAATATTAACAATTTGCTGTTTTTTACTTATTTTTGTGTTTGATGACAATTAAGGCAATAACTACAAAATCGTTAAATAATAGATAAATAATTTTAATTACACAAGAAAAAAAATGTTACTGAATTGGTAATAATTTGTTGAAAATCAATGGACAATGAAAAAAATTATCTGATTCCATTCCAAATATTTGAAACATTTATTAATATGTTATATTATTCGTATAATTGGAAAAATATCAAATTTTACATCCCCAATCAATATTCTTTTCTCGCTTTTACAGCCCCATAAAGGATACGTTGTTTCTATTATATTTCTCTGTCTATCTCAGTTCACACTATTCCCTATTTGTCACATACTAAGAGCTTATATCATCATTGCTTGTCTTGGACACCCTATAGTATATACTTAATCTTGGATATTATTAATTATCAATTGTTTGTTAAATTATTTATTATAAAATTATGATATTATCTATATTTAGTATGATAGATATATTTATGATCGATGGCAGTAAATATATGGATATCACAGATACAATTACTTTTTCTTCCATACTTGCACATCACTACTGACATACCCTACAACTAATGTATTATTTTGATAGTCAACCTAAAAAGAAAAATTATAATAAAATTGAATTTAAAATAAAACAAAGTATATTTATTTAAACTTACTGAAGTAATTTCTGATCCAGAATCAACAATTTTCGCAATAACTTTTGGAGGATTTGTTGGAGTTAAAATGTAAATAGCTCCTTCATTGCCTCCCGTTATAATACTGCCATAATTGGAACATTGAATGCAATTAAGCTTATAGCGTCTCTGGTTATCACTGGTAGGTTTTACAAATTTCACAGTCTACAAAAAAATAGAAATTATTTTGGTAATCACCAAGGAATGGATTTTAATTTAATTAAATATTTTTAGATTGTTCGAATACAAGAAAGTGATTAACAGATGAGTACATTTCATTAGATTTTGAATAATTTGGTGCACATTTTGTTTAAAATATTTTTAAATATGTTAGAATAATTAATTATTTACAAATATACTATGTAAAAAATTAAATGTTTTTAAATATTTTACAAATAAATATGTATGTTCTTTATTATTGTTGAATTATTACCCTTCTTTTTATTCAAATTTTTGGTAGATTTTTCTTGTATTAGAAAAAGTATTAAAAATGTTGAAAATGGCTTCTTTAAAGTACCACTACTAGCAAGCCGATTTATGATCTAAAATTCCTATTATACAAAAAAGTTTCAGTAAAAGGGAAAAAATAAACATCATTGTAAAAGAACTAGCTTCTTCACTTCATTCAAAATCTAAAATTATGCATCTCACTACAATATCAAAACAAAATAAATATATTCAATGTGATTTTGCCACCTCTCCAAATTTTGCAACTATTTGTGGCCACATGGTTCACGGTATTTTAAATCTGCCTCTGACTGAACCATTTAAAATATTTTTATTGAGAATTAGATAAATACAATTAATTCGTATTATTTGTGTTTCATTTTTTAAATTATAATTTGTATTTTATGCAGTATTTAAGTTTTAATAAAATTTTCAACTTAAATATTTCAATGTTTTGAATAAATATTTATTAACTAATAAACAAATATATATTTAAATATTTAACTTTTATACTAAATGAAAATCCGTTTCCAAGTAATCACATAGTATAATAATAATTGAATTTTCACAAATATTTACCTCAATAATATCAAATAATCCATGTGAACAGTCCAGCCAGTACATATAATCTTGACTATCGCCAACAAAAAGTACATTTTCATAATAGGAGGCACACATTGGAAATCTACTGCCTTGCTGTGAGGATAAAATAAAAAAAAAAATAAAAATAAAGTTATTTTCATTACTGAAAAACAATTAAAAAGCGTTGACTATTTTGTTTACCCTAGTCAAGTACAATGATTTAACAGAGCTATTTGTACGCAAATCCCAAACTGACATTGTTTTATCTTCACTCAACGATATTAAATAGTTATCTTGAATTAAGCTTAACCCAATTATGCTACGTGAGTGATTATGTAGTTCAAATAAACGTTTTTCGCTATCTCTAGGATCAAATCCCACGACTCTAGGTATATAGAGTCCCGCAGCAACAAAATTTTCTTTACTTGTAATCGACAATACTGCCGAGTCGGTACTACAAGTAAATACACACATTATTTTTTAAGTAATTTTTAAATTATTACTAAAAATGATTAACGCTTATTTACATAAATTTTTGCAATGGCTTTGCGTCTTGTGAAAAGCCATCCATATTCCATAGTTTGACACTCGAGTCCCAAGAACACGACAAAAAGTGATTGTCATCGTGCATTTCTAAATCCCATATCCAGCCCGTATGGCTATCTACTTTATGCACCACTGGGTTCGAAACCGTGCCTGTCGTATTCCACAAGCAAATGGAACGATCCCTGGACGCAGATATACAACGATTACCGTCCTATAAATATTGATGATATAAGTACAAAAAAATAATAATTATAATTATAGGGCAGAGGACTTGTAGCTCTGAAAAAACGTTAAATATGCAAGAACTTATGCACTTAAAAACCCCATAATATACACTTAAAATATTATGCATTAAAATTTTTTTTTTTTTGCGATTTAATTTAAATGTATTAATAAAATAAATAAGCTTTAAAATGAGTCAAAACAATTATTTAATTTAAATATAATTTAAACCATTGTCATATTATATGATTAATGATTATGTATCTATTAATAAAATTAATTACAGCAAATTTATTATTATTGCTTTATTTGCAATCCTCAAGCGTTTCTAGGAAATACATGTGTCCACAGACAGTCAAAACAATATTATAAGACAAAAATCAAAAGTAAATAAATTTTTATCTAAAAATTTTTACTGAATTGTTTGAAATAAAAATGTCGGTGTGGAAAAAATTGAAATAAGTTAAATGTGTCTTAAAAGTTTAAAATAGAGTATAAAAATATGAAATATGCCCTAAAAACCAAAAATACTCAAAAAATGCATTTATAATATGCAAAATAAAATTTCAAAACTAGCTCTTTGTAAAAGCATGAAACATATTTATTTTGTACTCTGCTACTTTTGTAACTGAGCAAAACAAATATGCAAATGCTACAAGTCCTCTGCCCTAATTATAAATTATTTTCCAACACCGCTTACTTTCGGCATAACGACAGCATCTACTTCGGAGAAATGAGATCCCGTGAAAATAGTAGAAATAGTATTTGTCTTATAATTGCTCCAGCATTCGTGTTCTAGTTCTGTGTTCCAGGAAAATTGCTTCCAGTTGAATGTGTCTTCTGTGAAAGTAAAAAAAAAAAACATTCTAATATGTACTACTAATCACACACACACACACACACACACACACACAGACAAACATCGATGGTAAATACTTTAGCCTTACCGTTATAAGTGTCCGTCAACATGAAAGCCACATCGCAGTCATTGAATTTACTCATGGTTCTCTTCTTCCATAAATAGTTATCGTTAATTATGTCGTAAAATTGTTTGTTGACATACATTAAGGATCGTACCAATGTGTCGGCGTCGATGCGTTCACATATCATAAGGAATACCTTGATTTTAAATCAGTTTGGACATTAGATTACCTATGTCATACTACATTGTCATAACTGTAGGGCTCGGAACTTAATGCTCTTAAAAAGTACTAGATGTGCATGCACTTATGCGCTTAAAAAAGTACAATTATGCTCTAAAAATATGCACTTTTTTTTTATCAAACAAAATTTTCATAATTACAAGTATTTTATTAATCAATGCCCATACTAAATACTCTTAAGTAGGAGAATTCAATGAAGCTTCGTAGATAATCTCAAAAGAGTATGATAAAAATGTAAAATCAACTTACATTTCCAGAAATAAATATACAAAATAAAATTATTGCTTGAAAAACGTTTCGTGAATTAAATTAATTTTCTTTTAAAATTTTTTTATTAAATTATATATATATTCGAAAAACCTAAATAAAAATAAAAAAAACCTTTAAGTACTTAATTAAATGTATTTTAATTTAATTTATTTAAGTATAACTTTGTTTATTTGTGTATTACCTTAAAAATTGTTGCATTGAACCACCAAATATTTTTTAAATTATTTTCAAAGTTAAAAGATCGTAAATTATTAACCATTAGCAAATTTTTATAATTTGAAAAACTAAGTACATTATTTCTTATATTTTTTTTTATGTTTCTAATGTTCATAAAAATGGATTTGAAACACAGGCTAAGTACAGTAATACATTTAATATCTAATGAAAACTGTAAAAATGAATTAATTTTGTTTTTTATTACAACATTTCAAATTTTATCATCAAATATGCTTTAAAAAGTTGTAAAATTAAGAAATAATATGCTCTTAAAACTACAAAATCACCAAATATGCAAAAATATGCACTATAAACTTTTAATATTTATTATGTAGTGTCATGAAATGCATTTCTAGCTTACTTAGCAATAAATCTAATTGCTCACAAAAAACATGTAAATGCAACAACTTTCGAGCCTTAGTCATAAGAGTATTGTGTTCGAAGATTACCTCAATTGGAAGCGAGTCCAGCGAATGAATTGAATCGATTCTTTCGACTACTTCGTGTTCGGGCGAATTCATTTTTCAATTATTTGCTCGTGCCAGTGAATAATAATAATAAATATAGTAGTGAGATCTATGGGCTTTTGCCTTGTAATATTTCGAGTCCTTTCGTGGCTTCAATAAGTCCAATCACTACGTAACACGGTCAAACACAAAGGATTCAGTTTTTTTACTTACATTTAATTTTAATTTTTTTTTTTTTGTTATTTATGTACAATGTTGTTTTTAATCGAGTTATATCGACACATAAATGTTGGGCACAGGAAAGTAAGTAACTTTACTGGTACTTGAAATAATACTTATCAATATTTACATCTACCAGATGTACTTATCAGCTCATGACTTACAATATTAAAATAATTGGATAAAATACGATCGACAGACTTATAGATGGCAGCACCAGTAAACTCTGTAACAACCGGAAGTCTGGAAAATATTAATTTATTTTTTTTATTAGTTTATATTCAGAATATTCAATATAATTTCTAATTTAACAGATACATTTTACGTTTTTGCAAGTTTTACAATTTCAAATTTATTAAAAAAAAAAAAATACATCGTCAAAAATTTGCACACCCCTATAAGTTTAAAACTTGACGTGTTGGAGTTGCAGTTCTTAAAGCTAAGTTTTTATTACGGACAATACAATTTACATTATATATATACTTTTTTTATACTTATTTACAGGAGCGTATTTAGAAATGTCTAATGGGAGGGGCACAAACAAAAAACTGAACATATTTCGCACTATGGGTATTCTTTGATCCTCGAGTGAGATATGATGGGTTTATTAAATTTTAAAGAAACAATAACTTTAATCTTCAGTAAAACGATTTTGAGCGGCGTTTTAATTTATACAAGTCAATTTTACTTAGAAATTATAAAATTAAGATTATATTACAACAACAAAAAAAAAATATTTTTTACTCAGCTAGATTTATATCTTCCTATTAATTAAGAACCACAAAAAAACTTTAAAGTGAAAAAAAAAGTGTTAGAAAAAAATCACAAAATTTTTTTTAACATATCAAAAATTTCTTTTAGAAAAATATTTTTTACATAATTGTCAATTTTTGTTTACATTTTCATGAAGTTTAAATAAAAAAAAAGTTTCAAAGGTTTTTCCAAATTTTGAGGAGTTTCAAAAAATTACCTCTCTAATATACCATCTGGGAGCAAATACCGATTCATAAAGTTGTAGATCAAAACTTTTGGACTAGCTTTTCTATAAAAAAAAATGTTAACAGAAAAAAATACATATTTTTATTAAAGCATGAGTTGCTCCACTAAGAATCTAAAATAAACATAAAATAATGTGTTTTACTGAAACATAACACCTAATCGACCTAATTACTATGTCTAAATAAAATATATGATGTGAAAATGTGATTTCTTCTGAACTCCACTTAGAATCTAAAATAAACATAAAATAATGTGTTTTACTGAATCATAACACCTAATTACTACGTCTCTAATAAAATGTATGATGTGAAAATGTGATAATAACATTACATTTTACTGGTTATGGTTTGGACATGATAATATAACTAGTTTGATTGATAAAATTACATCAGTCATCATACAAAAGTAAAAAAAAAGCCGTACATATTCGCACGATGGGTGTACTTCGCACGACGGGTGGTATTCTCTTGACGAGCGTATTAAATTTTAAAAAAACGATAAATCATTTCTTCAGTAAAATGATTCTGAACGAAGGAAGTTAATAATATAAGAAAAAAAAAATTTTCGAAAAATGTTCAAAATTTTTTTTCACATTTTCAAAATTTTCTTGTGCCAAAATCTTTTTTATAGGATTTTCTATTTATGCTTGAATTTTTATAAAATTCGGATCAAAAAATTATGGTTTCCGAGTCATTTTTGTCAAATATTGGGTAGTTTTTTCCAAAAAAAACATTGAAGAATTGATAAATTAAAAAAATGACCTCTCTAAAGTACAATCTAGAGGCAAATCCGGTTTCAAAAAGTTATTGATCGAAACTTTTGGACAAGTATTTCTATACGAAAAGTAGTACACAGAAAAAAAAAAAATAAATAAATAAATAAAAAATAAACATCAATGTAAAAACACTAGCTTCTTCACTTCGCTCAGAATCTAAAAGATAAATCGATATAATGCAAAATTTAATATGAAATGTATAATGTAAAAAAAAAAATATTTAAAGTGAATGGAGGGGGCAAGCACTCCTCGTGCTCCTCCCTTAAATATTCCCCCGCTTATTTATTATTAATATATTATTGATAATAGTCAAATGATAAACGTACAATACAAAAATTGTCGGGCAATTCAAATTTCGTAGCACATCAAGAATCGTA
>JAIPRM010002101.1:15315-32519 GCA_025469315.1 Stegophylla sp. TES_Ste_2020 | reverse complement strand
AATATTTCGTTCATCTGCTGATCACGTCTTTGGTTTTGATCAATCATTTGTCTTATAAGTTCGTGCACAGCGGCCTGTGATGGATTGTTTCCGTTATCCATGTTTATATAATATTAAATAGATAAGGGCAATTGGTAAGATAGTACACACGGCACAATTGTTCAGTAATAGTCTACTACTACTACACGACACTACTACCAATTTAGTATTAAATACCAATTTCTTTTTGAGGTTACGTTCCCTCTATGCATAACCCACGTGAACTCGACACAATTTCGATCTCAAAATTCACGATCGACGATCTCACTATGTAATGTAACAAAAATATTTGAGTATATGACTCACTTGACAAATTTGCCAAAAAGTCTTACGAATTCGATTTTCAGGATTTGTCGATTTAGCAACGCACGTACACACGAGGCGAATTTACGGTGATTCACTTCGAATTATTTTTCAATCCTATCCCACTTCTGAAATCTGTTAAACTTACATATATTTTAACTCACAAAAACGCACGTAGTAATATATAGATGGAAAAGATTTATTAAAATACAATACAATATTACCGTTTACAATATTATATTCTAACAGTCTCTAATTTGACTCTTGCGCGTCCACGGTTGACGCAAAACTCGAACTAACATATAAAATAACGGCATTCAGTCAGGGTACCCGCTAAAGCACCACTGTTGCCAACTTTAATAATTAACAAAATATATAATATTAACATATGTCAGTGAGATCATATTAAATTTTCAAGTCTTAATATCAAAAATCAAAAATTTTATTGCATAAATACTAACGAAAAACGAGATATTTCCGAAATTTTCAAAATGCTGCACTTAACTCAAAATTGATCAAATATTTTTGAAATTTTTATGGCAATTTTTCGTGACTATTTTTAGTGATTGGTGAAAATTTCAAGTTCTTCGCTGCATTATTTTAGAAGTTATGTCAAAAAGTAATTTTCAATTTTACTGAAATTGCATATTTTGCCGTTTTTTGAAAATTTTTTTTCAGTTTTTTCGCATTATTAAAAAAAATATTGAGAAATTTGAAAAATGATCTCTCAAAAGTACCAACTAGATTCGATTTTGGATCTATAAAGTTACTGATCGAAATATTTGGACCAATATTTCTATATGAAAAAGTGTTTACAGAGGAAGAAAAAAAAAATACAAAAATAAATAAACATCATTGTAAAAACATAAGCTTCTTCACTTCGTTCAGAATCTAAAATCACTTTTTATATTATTGTAATGGTACAAAGATATGAAATATTTTAGTATAAATATTGTAAGATATTGTAATATTTCAAGAATATTATTTCTTATATTTTTATACTATTGAGATTTATATAAAATTAAATAAATGTAATTACCAATATACTAGGACTTCTTCATTTTTTTTTTTTTTAGAGTCGGGGGGTGTCCAGACATGGAGGACACCTCCCCCAAAAAAAAAAATAAATACGCCACTGGTCGTGGATATAGATTACTGCCAGGTTCTTGAATAAATCCAAATCTCAAATAGTTTTTTTTTCGCTTTTCCTTCGGTTTGAATGTTCTTTCAAATGTCTCCTGACGAGGACTGTGGATGTTCTGAAGATACTTCATAGTTCGAATCACGATTAAATGAAGTACACATGTTACTCGTATTTCTGTTGTTGCAATCATCATTAGTTGATGAGTTAACTTTTATTTATAAAAAAATTATAAATATTACTTTGCTTTTTTTCACTCATTATATTTTAAATATAATATATATTTCGTATTTGTATAAAAACAAAAAAATTAATGATAATTTTTATATAGCGACACACTTTAATAAAAATATATATTACAACATAATTAAACATTTAAATAATAATAAATATCAAAAAACAATAAAATGCATTTAAGTATAAATAAAAG
The DNA here is from genome assembly GCA_025469315.1 of Stegophylla sp. TES_Ste_2020. NCBI lineage: Eukaryota > Metazoa > Arthropoda > Insecta > Hemiptera > Aphididae > Stegophylla > Stegophylla sp. TES_Ste_2020. Next base: position 30,606 of record JAIPRM010002101.1, on the reverse strand, counting down.
TTAAAATGAAGATTGGAACTAATTCGAAGAATACCTATTTTACAAACTGTGATAACGATACATGTATATTCTTAGCCGCTCTTGGTCTTTCTATCACCATTTATTTAATTACAATAATAATGGAAAGTCTCTGGGTATTCAGTCTAATTATACCATGCGATAACAATGATTGCAATACTACTATTTTGCGTTCACCATACTGAACCTACACACAGTGATATTATCATTACACAATGTTGTTTTGTGCATGGCTAAATATATAGGTATTATTGTATATTTTCAAAACACTCGCCCGTTGGGAAGTTAAAATAAAATTGTTTGTAATGCTCAAATTTTTCCGCGGACCATCAAAATTTTTTGGCGGACCACCGGTTAGCGACCGCTGTTATAGACTATATTATTTGTGTAAATTATAGACTAATAATGTATACATAGATTAATCGTGTGTATCACTGCATATAATAAAATATAAATATCGGCGTCTGGGAAAGGTCCAGACCCCTTGGATCCTACCCGTAAATCCGCCACTGATTTCAAATCTATAGAGCAGTGGTTCTTAACCTTTTTCTAATAACGGAACACTTAATATTTTATAAATTTTCGCGGAACACGATGATTTTTTAGTTGTACACGTCTTATAATTGACCAATGGCCAAATAAGAATAAAAACATTTAAAGGCTAACACATTTATTTGTTTAAGAAGTATTGACCTTAAGCAATTTATCAAAAATCTGGAAGACTTTGAATGGATTTTAGAGGAAGACCCCAATTCCCCTTATTTTCGCATATGGATCTCATACTGTTTGTTTAAGAAATCGATAAAAATCAAAATTTTAAGTCTATGATAGTAAAATTTTCAATGAATTTTAGATGCTGAGCGAAGCAAAGAAGCTAGTGTTTTTACCATGATTTTTATTTTTTTTCCATCTTTTATTTTTTTATTTATTTATTATTTTTGTTATGTGTACACATTTTCGTATAGAAATGATTCTCCAAAAGTTTTCGACTAGTCACTTTTTGAAATCAGATTTGCCTTTTAATAGTATTTTAGAGAGGTCATTTTTCGAAATTCTCAATCATTTTCTCAAAATTTGGGAAAATCTACCCGAAAATTTGACATTAAAAGACTCGGAAACTTTTTTTTTTTTGTCCAAATTTTATAGAAATTTAATTATAGACAGACAATAACATTAGAAATATTTTGGAGCAAGAAAATTTTGAAAATATGAAGAAAAAAAATTTGGGAATTTTTCTAACATTTTATTCCATTCAGTTTTAAATTTTGGCGGAACACTTATCCCACGTTCATGGAACACTTGTGTTCCGCGGAACACCGGTTAAGAACCACTGCTATAGAGTTACTGACCTAAATTTTTGGACAAGTATTTCTGTACGAAAAAGTGTTTACAGAAAGAGAAAAAGAAAAGAAAAAAATAAACATCATTGTAAAATTATCAGATTTTTCGCTTTGCTCAGAATCTAAAAATTCATCTTGGGAGGGGATCTATCCTCCATATCCCCCCTCCCCGTGAGAACGCCCATGATGTAGCCGTTGAGAAGCACAGATAGTGTAGTATTAAGGTTTAAATAGATTTTTTTTTTTGATGTTTCAAAAAATTTCCTCAATTTTTCTTTTCCTCCATGATTGAGAGTCACCCCTCCTACACTGGGTTTATGTCACCCTAAGGTGACATGTCACCCCGGTTGAGAACCACTGGGCTAACATAATAACAAACGGGATACTACCAGTTTCCCCCCAGTGATAAGAAATTATAACCTAAAATATTATTCCGTAACAAAAAAAAAGAAAGTACCAACCATTGAAAATAAAAAATTAAATGAAAAGACATTAAGTATCAATGAATTGATAGACCTGTTTAATGAAAATAAATTATGTATTACATTATTTATTTCGACTAACTAAAATGTCAAAACTAACTACTAACTTGTTTGTTTATAATTGTTCACATGTCTTTTGCTTTGCATGATATTGATAGGCAGTAGTTAAGTTATTAGTTATGAATACATAAATGAATACATTATTTAATTCTAAATTTTTAAGATTTTTATTTTTCTAATTTGGCATTTATGAATGTCATAAAATTCGTACGTTTTGAATTGTTAGGTAACAATTTCTTATCACTGGGGGGAAACTGGTACACGTCCATAACAAACCACTAACTCTACCCCGCCCCCCACCTCATCCAACTAATAATAGGCGCGAAAACCAGGCGTAGTTTTAAGGATTTTTCCAGATATTCAAAAAAACAAATCAAAGAATAAACTATATATACGAGAAAAACACACGACGACGACGATTGATTATTTTATATTATAAATTATAATATATATTCGTAAACGGTAAAATCTACATATTATTATTATTATTTAGTATATAATTAAACAGTCGGGGTGAATAATTTTTGATGAAAAAAAAAAAAAAAACGTACACATTTTTCTCCCGTTATTTTATTATTATTATTATTATTATTATGTGTGTGTACGCGTTTTTAAACAGAATACAATATAAATTCACACAATAGTTTATCGTTAAAACTCGAAAAAACGGATTTGCAAATAGTTTTTTTTTGTTAGTATGTATCAGAAATAACATTATTATTATTATTATTATTATTATTACACAAAGGAAACAATTTTACATTTATAATATTATAGGCTACGATGGAACAACATTCGTTTACATTACGAAAACGTCACAGAAACTAAATTATTCTATTTAAACGTAATGAACACAATATAATAATGTTATAAAAAATACATCATAAATATATTATATTATAATACAGCGTGCAAAGAACATATAATTATTATTATTATTATAAATATAAGTAGGTAAATAAATAATAACCGTACACACACACACACACACACGGCTTAAAAACTGAAAACTATTTTAAAATAAATATATAATATAATATTATGACACTCAACAATGAAAAGAATGCAAAATAGTTATTATTATTAATTATTATTACTATTATTTATATGTATAAATATAGTCGTATTCATAAACTATATGTTACAGGTCCTGTAATGGTTAGACTTTGCCGTTATGTACGCCAGACTCTTTGTCATCCTCTCGTTCAATTCGTCCACTTTGCCGCTGAGCTTTGATATTTCGTCTTCTTGGCTCATAAAGTCTTTTTCCGCTTCTGAAAATAAGAAAGAAACTTACTCGAGTCACTGTTGTTTACAACTGACTATTATTAAATAATACATAATAAACAATATTACTTTTGAAAAAGTCTATAACACAAATAAATTGTGACTATTTAAATAATATGTAGTCGTGCAGTGGCGCAACTAGGATTTTTTCAAGGAGAATGTCTACCTATAAATCTCTACTATAATTATTTAAATATAAAATTATAATCAATGTTTATGAGCACTTTACAAGAGTTCATTAAATATAAATTTCATATAGCAAAATCTAATTGTCTTTTATCTGAGTTAACATTTTTATAACGTTATTCGTAGCAGATAAATACAATTTAGCGTCACATATTCGACAATACGAATTTTGAAAGCCTGTTTTAAGTTTCTCTAAAAATAAAAAAAAAGGATTTTTCACCATAAATATGTTACAGATAAGTTAAAAACAAATTATTTTCACCTACCTACTGTACATAGTTGGTAGATCGATAATGATAATTTGATTAAACAACAATATTTATTGATTTTGAGTAAATATCCTGTTTTTTTATTTTCTACTATATCGTAATACATTATTTCCAATTGTAATTTGTAATGGATGTTCTAACTCGTAATGATAACCTAATGTTAAATACTTCATAAAATAGGAATCAATGTTGAAATATTATGTTTAATTTAACCGTGACATATTTCTGAATTAATAGAGGTTATAATTGTATAGTATATGAAAGGACTTTTTTTTAAAATTCTTATTGAATAAAATTTCCATAAATATGGTTCAAGGAGGGTGTTCAGACACCCAAAACAACCCCCTTGGTTGCGCCACTGTAGTCGTGAAAATGATTAATTTTGCTGTGTTTTGAAGTTTAAAGCTCTTATCATCAAAAATTTCCAAAACTGTTTTAACAAAAACTTTTACCCCAAAATTTAAAAAAAAAAAAACAGATCGGTTCCACCGGGCAATTTCGAATTGTTCGCAATCGTAGTACATATTTCACTGTAAACCGAACTCTCACCTTTGAGGTCTTTTAATTTCGTAGACGTATTGGTCGACAATTGACTAGCTCTTTCCAACAATCGCTGTGAATTGTTACGCGTCGTCTTCGAGTTGTTGACGCGGTTCTCCAACGTGTTATTCGCCTTGTTGTAATCCGATTTCAGTTGAGCCGCTTTTTTCTCCGTCTCTTGCACCTCTTTGATCAGAAGGCTCGCTTCTGACTTCACCTCGTTGGCGTCTTGGACGTTCTGCAGGAATCCGGTCTGCAGTGTTTTCAACTTTTCTTCAATACGACCGACGTTGTCCGTGACTTTCGAAATGATATCTTCGGTGTTACTCGTCTCCGCTTTGACCTGAGAAACACACACACACACACACACATAATATTATAATACGTTATAACTAGGGTTCGGAACTTGTTGCATTTGCATATTCTTTATTAATGACCGCAGAATAATCTAAGTAAGATATTAATTTGTTTCAAGACATAATGGATTCTAATACAAACATTTTTTGTACTAATTTTTCCATATTTTGCGATTTATTAGGAAAAATGCGTATTTGACAAATTTGTAGCTTATTTACGACGCATATTTGACAAATTTATAACATATTTACACATGTATGACGAATGTATAGCACATTTATGCATTTTTACGTTTTAAAATTAATACATTTATTTTAGAGGTCGACATAATTTTAGATTCTGAGTGGAATGAAGAATGTATTGGTTTTACAAATCTCTGAGTTATTTTTTCGTTTTATTGAAGAAATTATATTTTATCTTTTATTTAAAATGTAATACTCCCACAAAGAGTATCCCACCCAAAGAGCAAAGATCATCCATGGTATGAAGTACCTATGTTTGGTTTTTTTCTTTTACTGTTATTCGTTAGTCAATATGCCTAATCATTGTTTGCTTCTAAAATGTAATATATCAAATTTTATTAAAAAAAAAAAAATTAGTTGCATATTTTTTCGCATATTTCGGTTATTTTAGGTACATATTTGCAACATGCATATTTCCAAAAATTCGGGTTACAATGTTATATATAGTAAATTGTAAAATGGTAACTTTGCACAAAAAAAAAAGAAGGAGACAAATGTTTTGCATGTAATAAGATAGTACGAGTTTATGATGAGAAATTGAGAACATTTTGATTTTATCGTTTTTATAAAAATATTTTATGATGATTTTAACTTTTGTATGTTGATTTTCTCTAAAAATTGGTACCTACTCTTAATTAGACTAATTAGAGTGTCTAACACAGGCATGGCCAACGTGTAAATAAAATTATATCAATAGCCAAAAAAGTCATTTAAATTCATTTTTAGTGTATGTCATTAAAAATAGATGTCTAGTATCGAATCTCATTGCAATAGTCAAGGCAACTCACGGAATAGAAATTTTAGAATTTTAGTCTAAAAAGTTTAAAAATAATCGTCACTCTGTTATGGAATTTTGTAAGAATATCTCTCCATTTTTAAGAACCCAAACATCAATAACTGTGCACATATTGCACATAATTTAAAAGCAATCTTTGGAATGACATTTTATTGTGAATCATTTCAATTAATGACGAATATAGTTAACCAAATCCAAATATTTTTCATATTTAACTAAAGATCATCTTAAAAACTTCAATGTAACCAGATCAGAAACTCGTGGAAATAAAATATTTAAAAAATATATTATTATTATTATATCTCAACGATAATACACGTTTAACTTTATGTAGGCCAGTATTTATAAAAATTTCCGCTAGGGGCAACATAAAATTTACCACCCTCCTCCCAAAAAAAAAAAAAATAAATAAATAAAATTGTGTTTTGATAGTGCACAATTTTTAGATTCTGAACGAAACGAAGAAGCTTATGACTTTACAATGATATTTATTTATTTTTCTCTTTCTGGAGACGCATTTTCGTATAGAAATACTTGTCCAAAAGTTTCAATCAGTATCTCCATAGACCCGGAATCATACCCAGATGGTATTTTAAAGTGGTCATTTTTCCAATTTCTCAATAACTTTTTCAAAAACGGGGAAAATCTGTCGAAAAACTGACAAAAAACGGTCAATACGACAAATAATCGTTTTATCGAAGAAATGATTTATCGTTACTTTAAAATTCAATACACCCGTTAAGATTACCCCCAACGAGCAAAGTACACACTTTTTTTTTTTTTACAATCGTTTATAAAGTTAGAATTTTGACGAATATATGGTTATTTCATCGTAAAACAATGTATTTTGGAAATCAAAATTTTATATAATTTTGAATTTAAATTAGACTATGCGAATTTATTAAATTAATTTATAATTTAAATTACACTCTATACCTTTTTTTTTTCTTTATATTTTTTAAAGTTTAGAAGTAATACCACCTACAATGAATCGTTTTGATGTATACATATTTTTTTTTCATGACGAAGGGAGTTAATCTCAATTAAGAAAATCGTCAAAAACAGAAAGACATTATATTATTTGCGGTTTAACAGATGTCGTATTGAAATGCCAAAAGATTTAAGACTACTAACCGTCGTCAAACTGTTTGTGGCGTCCACGATATTTTCATTGGTAGTCGATATTCCTTGCTCGACGTTCTTTTGTATTTCTTCGGCTTCAGCCAACAACGTCTCGACGAGTTCGGCTACTTGAAGAATGTTTGTGGCAGCCATTCTAGAGAGGAAAAAAATTTAAAAATAGGACTTTGAAATATACATAATGAATGTGCGAAATATTACTGTTTCTTCTCGGCGTCTTCGTTCAACGTTTTGGCTAACGTTAAATCGCCCGCAGTGTCACTGATAATAGTGTCGATATTTTTTGGTTGAGACAATGTTTTGTTTATGTCTTCCGAGAGCTGTTGCAATTGTTCTGGTTGCAAGTTAATGTTTAATTTTAAAATCTATATAAAAAAAAAAGACAATAATCATATTTTACGAGTATTTCAAAAAAAAAAATTTTTTCGCGATTTTATTATAAACTAAAAACTAAAATTAGAAATTTCAATATATATATATAGTCCGCGCACGTTAAGATCATGACCACTCGCGCATTCAAAACAACTTCCTCCACTGCACCGCTCGCCATTGTGGCCGTTCCCATTTTTGTATATGGAATGCATGCGGCGGCTCACGTTATAGTCGTGCACCTGTTTATGATGACGCACACTCCACCACGCTGTATACTTGTAAAATAATTTTACGACGGCGTGGCGTGGCGAAATAACAAGAGCGTACACTACTCGAAAATCGAAACCGTACTGAACGAGCGCATCAATGCAGCACAGTGTATACGGTTCACATTTGATACAACGCTGTTACTAGTGAACATGTGTTTGAGCAACCAATGAAAAACCGGCTGCGCGGTTGTTTAACGTCGGCCGCCCAGTCATGATCTTAACGTGCGCCGAGTGTATATATATATTATACAATCAATTTTCAATATTATATATCTGGCTCCAAAATAGAACTTGTCTCTGATTTCAAAGATCTGGGAATAATTTTCGACGCTAAATTAAATTTTTTACTTCATTCAAAATTTATTAAGAATAAAGCTATGCGAAATTTAGGCTTCATCAAGCGTACTTGTGGCTCTTTTTCAGATCCTACTCCTCTAAAATTACTTTATTGCTTCTTAGTTAGTTCATTCTAATTTAAAATACTGTTCTTTAGTCTGGTTAAATAATACACAAAAAAGAATTAATATGCTAGAGTCAGTTCAAAATAATTTTCTACGATTTATTTTTTTTAAATTTAATATTTTTAGGCATCCCCATAGTTCTTTCAATGCCACTTTAAACTTTCTTAATCTTACTTCATTAAAGGACCGTCGCTTACTTATACTATCAAAATTTTTACATAAATTGTTAACTGGCACTATTGATTGTCCAGAGTTGTTGTCTTTAATTAATTTTAAAATAAATAGCCTTAATTCTAGAAATCCTTTGCCATTTTACTATCAGTAATATTTATCTTTAATTTGTAATTTATTTCATAATGTATATTTCTAAGTTAGGTGATAGTAGTTAAGTCATTTATATTTAATAACAAACAATGTAACCAATATTACGTATGTATCACAATATCACATTTTGTAATAGGACACAGTCCGTATATATTTGTAAAATAAAATATTACGATTATTATTGGACTAATACCTCATCGACTTTCATCAAGACGTCAGAGGATTTCACTCCCGTCGGATTCAAAAACTTTTCGTTGCGTTCGATCAGCAAATAACTCTTGTTAAGGTTGTCTTCGGCGTATCTCTTGGCTTCCTTCGACATCTCATTGGTCATTTTAGCGTTGGACAGCGATGCGTTCAATTCTTGATACGCTTGCGATACCTAACGACGAACAAAAGAGAACAGCCGACGATAATATTTTATTGTTTTTTTTTAATCGAATATGCGTTCTACTCACATCTCTATACAACTGTTCGGCTTTTGCCTCTTTGTCGCGGATGTACTTTTCAGCGTCTTTGGCAAAGTTATAGGCGCGTTCCGCTTTCGTCGTGGCACCCGCTTCGCACGACAAGCCACCGCAGAATCCGCACCCTGCACCTCCGCAAAGCTTATCACAAGTTTCGCCGCCTTTGTCGCAAATCTACCGACAAATACGACGGTGACAAAACATACGGATCGTTTACATCATTACTGTTTCGTGCAAAAACACATACCTGTTGGTTTAATTTCGGTATCTCTCGATTCAAGTTATTCATTTCCGCGTTTAATTTTTCCAAAGTGTCCAAATTGTCTTTGATACCGTCGTTGAACGAATTCACATTTCGGCTATAGAAAACGTTGACCCTTTTGCAAGTGCTGTCGGCCGTTTTGAAAAGTCCGTCTTGAACCATCTCCAACATTTTTAATTTGCTCGCTTTCTCGTACGCTTCTTTGGTTAAATTCAAAGCACCTAAACAATTTAAAATAGTATTTTTATTGTCTAGTTATTATTTAAAAATGCAATTCAATCATAACGCAATGATAATACTTAAACGAATTAATAACATATTATATTAAACGTAATAGTTTAATATAATGAGTACCAATAGCGTAACTAGGGAAGTGTTAAGGGGACATGAACATTCTTAGACTTAAAACTTTTTGCCCTCTTCCCCCCACCCGAAAAAAAAGAAACAATAATTTATATTTTTTATAGATAGGTATTGGATTTTGATTTTCCGTTTGATGTCAATACGGTAGAATCTGGGTTATCCGGCCGTTCGATAATCCGGTACGTCCACTAATCTGGTTATATTAACCTATACCCAATATGTATTTATCTGGCAAATAACCGTAAAATTACTATTATAAACGATAAAACCAGTGTTGAATCTAGAAGGGGGCGGTGATTAGTGGTTCTAACCACGGGCATCATATATTTAGGGGTTCCTCAATATCAAAGATATTGTAAATTTCAGAAAGGGGGTGTCCACAAAGCGTTAAAATTGTATTTACCCCGGACTATAAATGCTTTACATCCTACATTGGATAAAACTAAGTGTTAACTGATTAAATCCGAATAAACTTATAAGATATTTTATAAATTAGATTAATTAAATACAGCTTGAAAGTATTATTTACATGTAATACATAATAAATAAAGTAATAATATAAAATTCAATAAGTAAAAAGGCCGGACAGACTGCACCATGGATATACTTCGCTTTTCGAGTGGAATATCTTTGGTGGGTGTATGCAATTTTAAAGAAACGATAATTCATTTCTTCAATAAAACGATTCTGAGCAGAATTTCAGTGATTAAACAATAACCACATAAAAATAATAATTACGTCACCATGGTTAACATGGTTGCTATGGTTACCATGATTATTATGGTTTTCACGATTTCCATGGTTGCCATGGTTACTGTGATTATTATAATTATCACGGTTGACATGGTTACCATGGTTAAAAGATAGGCGAGGTAAATGTAGGGATCAGAGATCAAAAGGGGTCAGAGGGAGGGGTTAAAGGGCAGGGAGTCATGGTCTTGGGTAGAGGAGGTCGTGGTCGAGATCAGGGGTAAGGTCGAGGTCAGGTCATGTCGGAGGGGGGTTTAGTTAGGAGGTCAGGGTCTTGGATATTGGTCGGGATCGAAATCAGAGTTGTGGTTGGGGGGTCCAAGCCCCGAGGTCGTAGAGAGGTCGGGGGTCCAACAATGGTGACATATGTCAGCCTTTTGAAATAATGTGAATTTTGAGAAATGCTAAGTATAGAGTACCATCTAAAGCCGATTTTGAATCGGAGAGTGACTGATCGAGGCTTTTGGATCAGTATTATTTCTATACGAAAAAGTGTTCACAGAACGAGGGAGGGGAGGGTAAAAAAACATCATTGTAAATTCATAAGCTTCTTCGCTCCGCTCGGAATTTAAAATGCATTTTTAAGTAAATCCCATTAATCTGCCGTTTTCGTCAATCCGGCAGTAACGTGGTCTGTATCTGTCATATTACCGAGATTCCACTATATTATTTTATAAATGTTTATTATATTATTAGACAATTTTACTGTTTCACTATGTAATTATATTTTTGAGACATGGTTATAACACCAAATTTAGAGATGTTGGTAGGAAAGGAAAGAAAAATGTTTTTAATAATCTGAGTGACATATTAAAATCTAATATAACATATTATGTGGGTAAATTCAGGAGTTAACGTGGCTAATAGAGAGAATATTAAAAATGACATAGGCATAGAAAGAAATAATCAATTTATTATTCCTACAGTCACGGAAATAATATTATTTTTTTATTATTATTTATTCTGTACCGATTTTAAAATCGAAACGAAAGAAATTATAAGTAATTTAAATTAAACCGATAATAATCAGCCAAGAAACAACCATTAATTTTAAAATCACGTAAATAATGACAGTTAACAACGAATAATGTGTGTAATGTGTGTTTTTAAAATATCAAATGAATTAAAAAAAATTAAATAAACCTAATTGTTACTGTAAAGACTTGATAAAATATAAAAATTATGAAACAATTTTAAGGAGTGTTTTTTTTTTTTTAGATTTCCGCCAAAATATTTTATCCCGTTTTCATTTTTTTTCTTGGTAAATATTGTCACCCTAGCCTTAGTCACGCATATGACGAGTACTCATTATTTATCATTTGACCTACCTTCGACATTACGTTCTTGAAGTTTCGTTGAGTTTTGTTTTAAATTTTGTGCCATTTCTTTCAACACCGCGGTCTTTGTTTTGAGATTTCCCAACGTCATATTAGCCAAAATCACTTTTTGCACAGAATTGTCAATCGTTTTCGTGACAGCGTTTAGTTGCTCCAACGTAGTGAGATTAATTCTACATGCCAAACAATACACGTTCAATTGAATATTCTTTGTAACCTTAATATTATCATTATTATTATTATTATACGGTATAACCGTAACAAAGTACCTTAGCTGGTCGATAACATCGTAGTACGTCTGAAGAACCATTGAACTTTTTGTGGTCGTCTGCAGTATATTTTTCACCTCGTCTATTTTCTTTTCCATGTTCTCGAACTCCACGGTATAAGCGCCAGACGCACCTGTGGCTTTGATCTCGGACGCCGATTTGATTACCTTTTCGGTTTGTTCTAAATTCAATAGCGCCATGAAAATATGAGTAAGTTTGTTTAACGGTATTTACTAGTGCTGAGCAACTAACTGATCAATTCGTAATCCGGATTATTAGAGGTCAATAAATGGGGGGCAAAATTATTTTGCGACCCATAGGTATATTGATACATATATATATATATATATGTTATGTAAGTATAAATAATTTCCAATAAAATTTTCGTCGCTTTGCTCCGATAATATGTTATTGGAAAAAATTATCATAACATTATGAAAAAAAAAAGTAAAGTAAAGCGAAGTATAGACAAGAAAGCCGGACATACTCCGCACGACGGATATCGAATATTCTTCGCTCCTCGGGTGAGATACTCTTGAAGGGTGTGCGTAATTTTAAAGAAACGATAAATCATTTCTACAATAAGACGATTCTGAACGAAAGAAGTTAATAATATAAAGAAAAATAATAGTCGCCATTTTCAACGTACTCACCAAGAGTATCTGACCTGAAGAGTGAAGAATATCCGATATCTGTCGTGCGAAGTAATAATGTCTTACATTGTATGCACATGTGTTCTTGTCTATACTTTACTTCACTTTACTTTACTTTACATTACTATACTTTACTTTACTTTTATTTTATCTAATATATAAATGAAAACAAATAAAATTTAAAAAATGTCCAAAATTTTTTTTCTATATTTTCAAAATTTTCTTGCGCCAAAATGTTTTTCATATTGTTGTCTACCTATGTTTAAATTTTTTATAACGTTCGGATCAAAAAATGATGGTTTCCTATTTTTTGTGTCAAATTTTGGGTAGTTTTTCAAAAAAAAATAGAAAAATTGAAAAAATGACCTCTTTAAAGTACCAACTAGAGGAAAATTCGGTTTCAAAAAGTTGCAGACTGAGACTTTTGGATAAGTAGATCAATACGAAAAAAGTGTTAATAGAAAAAAATAAAAATAAAAATGATAGTAAAAACACTAGTTTGTTTCTTCACTTCGTTCAGAATCTAAAATGTAAACATCGCTATCTTCGCTCGTATATTAGAGAGATCAACTTCAGACTCAGTTTGAGTTGAGCGAAGATAATGAAGTGTATAATTATTTTTTTCTGTAAGCATTGAATAATAACGTCCAAATATTATCTAAACAATTTACCGCCCTTTTTGCCCTCTGTTATTGATATTTGATTCGAGTTAGGATTCAATGCGTTTTGTTTCGGATTTCGGATTCAACTATCACGTCTATTGCTTTTACTTTAGTTTAGTATAGATGTTAGATTATTAATTTTTATACCTAAGCGTTAAAAGAATTGAAATTTTGATGGCATTGTTTACTTTTATTCAAACTCATACTTAAAATACTAAAATAAAAAAATAATAATAATTGGTAAAATCGATTTTCATAGCCTATTTTAAGAGTTGAACGATAATTATTAATGGAATACTGAAGTTTTTGGGTTATTTCTAAAAAACGGCCATGGGTATTATGGAGAATGTAAGTGAATAAGATTTTAACACAGAAAAATACTTCGTGCCTACCAGACAAAAAAAAAATTTGAGATCAGCATTTAAAAAAATTTTAAAAACTTTTTTTTATATTCAGATTGGTTTTCAAACCGAATAAAATCTGAAAATCCGGATTATTTGTGGACGAATTCGGATTGGGGGCTGCTCAGCACTATAGTACACTTTACGCGTATTATATTTTGCCTTATAAATTAAAATTTTACCGCTTAGCTCTTGCTGCGTTCGATCCCAGTTGTCGAAACATTCGCCGCACGAGCTACAATTGGGCGATGTGCCTATATACCCTCTGGCACAAGTGTCGCATTTTTCTCCACCGATACCCAACATGCAATGACAGTGTCCGGTGGTCTGATTACACTGTTGGACCGCCGAACCTTCGGGGTTACAGTCGCAAGCTAAAATGAGTAGAAAAAAAATAAATAAAAAAATGCCCATAGTTTGTTGTATAATAATAATAATATTTACCGTAGCATTCTTTATTAGGATCGCCCCAATAATTGGTCTGACATTGGTTACATTGAGTGCCGCCAAAACCTGGTTTGCACTTACATTGACCGTCGAACTGTGTGAGATTATTATTATTATTATAATTATTGTTAATTATTAGGTAATAAATTATAATTTATTCTCGATACCAGGCAGGCCCGGATTAAGTGGTGAGAATGGGGGAAGGAGGGGATGTGAAAGAAATGCCATGAATATGGCACATTGTACGGCTGAAAATGCTTTTTATAGCATTTTATTTTATTACATATTTTATAACACTTATTGTAATTGAGAATTACGTATATTTATCTAACAACATTAATTCGGAAATTTACCGAATAAAAAAATATGTATCTTTTCTCGCAGATAGTTGTGGAATATTTATCACGTTATTCAGAGACTAAAATATCTAAATTTTCGATCTTTGTCTCCGACACTTTTTACTTCATTAAAATATTTTAATTATATGTATGACGTCCCCTCACCCCCCCCAAAAAAAAAAAAATACTAATAAATATAGTTTTGAAATAATATATTAAAGAATTTCTAAAATTTGGTAAAGTTGGTCTATAAGTTGCATAAAGTATGAGTACACTAGGAATCTGATATAAATTATAAATTAATAATTTTATATCACAAATTTACTAGGACCATGTGTTTTACGCTATTACAAATATTATTTTTAAACAAACTCAACAAACTTTTTGAATCAGTTATAAAATATTGCAATGACAAAAATTAAATATCAATTATTACAATGCAATCCCTACACATTTTTTCATTTTGTAATATACACTCAATATTTCGTATTACACAAAGTGTGTCGTTCTACACACGATTTTAGTCCCTGACGTTATTTATTATTTATGCATAAAAAATCTTAAAATATGCTCCTGAAAATGTTATGATATGCTACAAAATATGCATTTATTTTTTTAAAGATGCACTAAAAATGAATTTTAATTAAAAATATTTGATTTAAATGTGTACAAATTGTGGAAAAAATTATACTAAAAAAGTGTATTTAGTCGTCTTCATCACGTTCTTTGTGACAATGGCATTCTTAATGTTTACCGAAAATATTCTTAACATACAAAATATTAACTCGCATTAAAATGAAAAATTCTTTTATTTATCGTGAATTCATATTGACTTATTTGCATTGGATGATCAGATAACGACTAATAATTGTGATTTTATCGATGTAAATAAATATAAAATATGAAAATCGATAAACCTGTATGATTAATTTAACAAATTACTAGTGAGTAAAAAGCCGGAAATAGTTTACGCTATGGGTATTCTTCGCTACTTGGGTGGGATTTGGTGAATGAGTTAAATTTAAAAAAAAGCGGACATACTTCGCACGATGGGTGTACTTCGCACGACAGATGGTATTCTCTTGACGGGCGTATTATATTTTAAAGAAACGATAAATCATTTCTTCAGTAAAACGATTCTGAACGAAGGAAGTTAATAATATAAGAAAAAAAAATGCAAAAATCTGAAGTGCCGGGCG
>JAIPRM010002100.1:0-32521 GCA_025469315.1 Stegophylla sp. TES_Ste_2020 | reverse complement strand
AAATGATAGCATTTTATATTTTCAAAAAATACAGCAAATTATAAAATTGCATTGTTATTAACCTTTTTAATAGATCACTAATAATTTTCCAATAGATTATTATATATATATACAACTCATTGTGGTCTAGGGCGTTTTGGGCGCCGAACTGGTTTGGCGCTGTTATCTTCGATTATGATATGATGGATATAATATATGGAAAAAAATTACCCAGTATTAGTATTACCCAAGGTGTATCTATAATAATCCACCTTGGTATCACCTTAAAATAATTATTTATTATCCACACAATATTATAAGAGCCACTTCAAAATCGGCATACCTTTTGAAAATGTCACCCACATGCATATTATACTAAAATACATAATTATACTAATAATCGAATAATAACTATTAAAATATTATTATAATTTGAATAATAACATTAATATTATAGTAATCTTATTTAATAAGTAATAACTTATAAATATAACATACTAAACAGACTATAATAAATATATCTTGGTCATTGTTAATATTAAATTCTAAACGAAGTGAAGAAGCTAGTGTTTTTACAGTAATGTTTATTTTTTTTTCTGTATGTACTTTTTCATATAGAAATACTTGTCCAAAAGTCTGTATCAGCAACTTTTTGAAACCGGATTTCCCTCTGATTGGTACTTAGAGAAGTAATTTTTTTTATTTTCTCAATTCTTCAATTTTTCTGGGGTAAAAACTACCCGAAATTTAACAAAAAAGACTCGTAAACCATCACTTTTTGATCCAAACTTTATGAAAATTTAACCAGATAAACAATAATATGAGAAAAATTTTGGCGCAAGAAAATTTTGAAAACGTGAAAAAAAATTTAGACATTTTTCTAATACTTTTTTTCTCATTAAATTTTTTCCCCCTTAATTTATTAGATATAATAAAGTAAAGTATAGACAAGAAAGCCAGACATACTTCGCACTATTGATATTCTCTGCTCTTTGGATCGGATACTCTTGGTGAATATGTTGAAAATGAATGAATATTGTTCTTTATATTATAAACTTCTTTCGTTTAGATTCGTCTTATTGAAGAAATGGTTCATCGTTTGTACATAGATAGAGAATTGCATTGCGAATATTTTTGTTAGGTTAAGTTTTTTACAGACAAACATTATTGTAAAATCATAAGCTTCTTCACTTTGTTCAGAATCTAAAATGTACAAGGTTTTGATTGAAAAAAAAATCGGAAAATTTATTATAAATATTAAATACCACAAATAAAAATAGACATAGATTACTTTGTTATTTATTAATAGCATTGGACTATTACTGGACATTTGAAAAAATAGTGGATTTTATTCAATTGTACTATTGAAAATTAATTATGAAATTTATAAATAGCTTAAAATCCAAATATTCCCATATTAAGGCCAAAATGCCAATTAAAGGTTTATTGTGGGTTGGTGTATTAATAAAAATAGATTTTTATTGCTTGAAGTTTTTTTATAAAGTCATTTATTACTTGATACTAGTGATGAGAACAATCGAGTGAATAGTAATCGAGAGGTTTTAACAATCGAGTGATTCACTCGAAAAAACCTCTCGGTCAATATAAACTCTCAAATCTCGATATCGAGCGATTCACTGGAAAAAAACCCCTCAAATGATGATTGATTACTATTTATTACGTAAACACTCACTCAGTTGTTCCGCATTTAGTACAACCATTGTTTATAAATACTTTTATTTATAATAAATGGTACAACTCACATTATTCAGTACTTGGTATACATTTACTTCTTAAATTAATAAATAGGTACCTACTGTAAAATATTTTACAAAAGTAATAATATTATCTAACTATAATATTATAATATTATTATATTATGTTATTATAATATTATTGCGTACAACAACTCGTTTTAATATAATAAAAAATATTTTATTCAAAAATGATTATAAATTAAATATAAAGGTAAAAAATTGAAATATAATTTATGTATAATGCATTTGTTATTTTAGTAGAAACTCGGGTATTAATATAAAAAATAAAGATTAACGAGATACCCACAATTAAAATTATATCATAAAATATATCGCTATATTATTATTTATTATGTTATATTTATGCTTTTAAAAATTAAAATCTTCAATAGAATGAGCAACAGCTCAAAACTTCTTATTATCAATCAACTCGATTATTATTCAATTCGGAATGATTATCATTTGATTAAAAATTATTTTATAATACATATTGAATGAGTGAGTGAGTGAATAATCGAGTAACTTGTCAGTTTTCACTCGATTATTTCGACTGATACTTCGATACCGAGAAAATCACTCGATTACTTTCAAAAACAATCGAGATAATCAATTAAATCAAACAATCGAGTATTTTGAGTGTTTTCTCTCGATTACTCCCATCATTACTTGATACACTCACAAACATACAATATCGAGTACCCAGCATTATTAAATAACATTTGTTATTATATTATCTAATCCACATTTATTAGTATTGTGTATTAATTGTAGCTCCCCTCAGAATGGTTTTATTGAAGAAATGATTTATTGTTTCTCTTAAATGCAAACACCTACCAAGAGTATCCCATCCAAGGAATGAAGTATACTGGCTTTTCCTTTTTATGTGTTACTAAGACTACAAAATTCTCTTGAAAATACCCATTTTGAAATTTTTCAATCAAATTTTTTTTTTTTTTTTTGGAACAAATTAAAATATTAAGTGGTTTTGATTTTTGAATATTAAGGTAGGTAAGCTATTAGTTTAATAATAGACTAAGATACGAAGTGTAGCTATTAAATAATACGAGACTTTTACTGTACAATTTGTTTATTTACAATTTTTAATAGTTTAACATTTTTCTTTTTCTATATACTCTCCTCCAAGTTTGATACATCGCTCCATTCGTATTTTTTATTGGTTAAAACAGTGTTAGAAACCCTTTTTTTTTAATACCTTTAATACCTCTGACGATTTTGTTTTTACAGCTTCATCTAAATCAAGATGTGTCCCTTTTAATGCAGTTTTTAATTTTGAAAAAAGCCAAAAGTCACATGAAGTGAGATCTGGCAAATAAGAGGGGGGCGATGTTGAAGCATTGGAATTCAATTTTAGCCAGAAACGGCTTCACAGATAAAGTATTATAAGCCGGTGCATCGTCTTTCAAGATCTATGAATTATTCTTCCATAACTAGGACTGTTTTCTTTTAACTTGTTCTCTGAGCGTAGTCAAGACTTGTAAATGCATGGGCTATCTCTTAGTTTTGGGATTAGGTATATTAGTAAATCCATGTTTCCTCGCATGTTATTACTTTTTTTTAACAAATCTGGATCACTTTCCACCAGGCTAAGAATGTCTGTACAAGTCTATCCTAACCGTCTTTTTGTTCCTGAGAGAGGTTTTTAGGCACCGTTGTAGCGTAGACTTTTTTCATATTTAATAGGTTATGCAAAATTTGACTTGCAGTTTCCTTGTCAATGTTGACCATATCAGCTATCATTTCAATGCTTTGTCACCTATATTTTTAGACAATATCATTTATTTTTGAAATGTTATCATCAGTTTTAGAAGAGCATGGACGACCCAAAGGTTATTCATCTTCAACTTCAATACGACCCTCAACAAATTATTTGTGCCACTCAATAACATGTGCTTGTGACATAGTAGTATCTCCATAAACATCTGTCATCGAGAAAATTTAAATTAATACGCTGCTAAATTTTTTCGTCCGGCTTAATTTCAACAAATAGTACTGTAAAAAGTTACTTTAAACATCGTTCTCATAGAAAATATAAAATGGACACTGACTGAACTTGCATTGTTCGATCCAGTGACATACATAGATTATAAATATATCAATATTATTTCCTTTTCGGCACGTGTTCTATCACTAGTTTGATAGTCTCGTTATTTAATAGCCTCAATTTGTTTTATATTTAAAAAAAAAACTATATTTCAATATCTGTATTATATGTTGAATTATAATTACTGACTATCAAAATAATTTACATACTGTATATAATATATAAGTTCATAATACAATATATTATAATATATAGGATACATAAATATATAAATGTATTCATGAGCAGATTTAGAAAAAAATGTGCATTTATTTACAGGAATCTTAAAACTCTTTTAAATATTTTGACAAAACTGTAAAATGTCCATATCAAGAAAAAACTTTTTACCAAATCAACTAGTTATGATGATTTTAGATACTGATTGATGCGGAGAAGTTAGTATTTTTACAACGATGTTTATTTTATTTTTTTAATATGTACACTTTTTCATATAAAAATACTTGTCCAAAAGTTTCGAATAGCAACTTTTTGAAACCAGATTTGCCTCTAGATGGTACTTTATAGAGGCCATTTTTCAAAATTTTCAATTGTTTTATCAAAATATGGGAAAAACTACCTAAATTTTGACAAAAAGACTTGGAAACTATCATTTTTTTTTTCAAACTTTATGATAATTTAAAAATTTTCAACATGCCTACCAAGAGTATCTGACCTGAGGAGCAAAAAATACCCATGGTGCGAAGTATGTTCTGCTTTTTTGTCTATACTTTACTTTTATTTATTTTCCTTTACTTTACTTTTTTTTATCCAGTATATAAAAAAAAAGACAATTTAATTAAAAATAAAAAAGAAAAAAAAGTAATTAGAAAAAATTTTGAAAATTTTTTTTTTCATTTATTCAAAGTTTGGATTGAAACAAGACAGTTTTCGAGTCTTTTTGTGAAATTTTGAGTAGTTCTTCGCAAATTTCAAAAAAACGATTGAGAAATTTCAAAAATGATGTCTCTAAAGGCAAATTTCTTTCAAAAAATTGCTAGTTAAATCTTTTGGACTAATATTTTTAAATAAAAACGTGTACAAAACTAATAAAAAATTATAAATCAATTAACATCATTGTAAAAACACTAAAATATTTTAGTTTTAAAGAATATTCTAATAAATAATAATTTGTCAATAAAAAATATTTCTATGTACAAATTACTAGTTTCAATTTGTCCAGAAGTATTTTCTTGAATATAAGTTATATTCCATGTTTTTTCATTCCTGATTTTTAAGCCCTTAATCCTCTTGAAATCGCTCTTATTCCTCATTAATTAAATCTTATAATAGTACAATTGTATTTAAATTATATA
Organism: Stegophylla sp. TES_Ste_2020; assembly: GCA_025469315.1. Classification (NCBI taxonomy): domain Eukaryota; kingdom Metazoa; phylum Arthropoda; class Insecta; order Hemiptera; family Aphididae; genus Stegophylla; species Stegophylla sp. TES_Ste_2020. The sequence continues at coordinate 27,371 of JAIPRM010002100.1, read as the reverse complement.
TATATATATATATATATAAATGTTTGATAAAATGTTATAAATATTTTCTTTTCCATCTAATCTATGGAAAACAAAACACAAAGTAATAGAACTAAGCCTCAAACTTTGTCTTCTCTTTAGAAATATTTTTAAAATTTTTGTTAAAATTATTGCTGTAAAAAAATATATTTTGTTATTATTTCTTATTTGAACTCTTGTTTTTTTTCTATATTGATTTAAATGAATCATCATCAATATGCTTAATAGAGTATTATAGTTTAAGAAATTAATTGTTTTTTCATGTTTATTTATTCATATGACTTAAAGTGAATCAATGATTTAAAATAATTATAATGATTAATTTAGTACAACTAATATACATAATATGAACAAATGGTAATCCAGATTGTAATAATACTAGTAGTATATTAGAAATAAAAATTAAGCATTATTAAATAATGGTATCAATAAATTTATTATTAATAGGTTTAAAAGTTACAGTTGCAATTTCTAAGAAAATTATAAGCTCTTGATCATTTTCATTACGTTTGGTATTATTTTGTAAATCTCCTCGATTTCTTGACTATCTTTTGACTTTAATTGTTGGTTACATTCTGTAAAGAATGTATATTAATTAATAATATCTACAATTTCTGTAAATTTTGCACTGACACAGTATATTTTAATGTGTCGTATTATAATTAATATATTTAAGTACAAGAAATCGTCTTATACTTACTTTCTCAAGAAACAACTTAAGGGACATTAATAACTGAAAGGCTGCATAAGTGAACTGTAAATTTCATTGTTTCTGTATAGTTCTTCACGTAGGAAATTGAAATAGTAACTCTTCTTTTACACTATTATATTTCAATTGATTTATAATAAATCAAATTAAATTTAAGACACTATTAGTTATAGTTTGTCAAATGATGTCCTTAAATTACTTCATTTAATTTGTACTAAATCACTAAAATTTAATTAAAGATATTAAACTGTCAATTAACAATACATTTTTATTTATAGGTGGATAATTGTGAATGCTGTGGAGGGCCAATAAAAAGTGATCATGTATGTTTTTCCAACATATTGTCAGTTGAACTGCACGAAATTGATATTAGTAATAGTACTATAAAAAAAATTAGTGATGATAGCTAACACCTTTTTTTAACTAATTTTTATTTTTTATCATCTCAATTTCCAAACACAAAATTACTATTTGTGTTTATTATTATTATTTTTTTTAATAATTAAGTTATGTATTGAGTTTAAATGAAACTTTCATGTGATATAACACCAAAGATTTGCATATTACTTTAAACTAATTATACTTAAATGTGTGTTATTTTTAGTTTAACTTAGTACTATTAAATTCAATATAATACAATGGATTATTTTGTCAACAGTATACAATTAATTAATTGATTGTAGCTCTAATCTTAGATGTTTTTAATTTTTAAATTAAAGTTTAATATACTTCACAATTTTCTGAACAAATATAACTATAAAAGAATTTAACTGTTTTTTACATTTATTTAATATTATATAAAATTACTTTTTTAATTAAAAATTCTAATAGAAGTTAAATTTTGTCAAAATTTTAATCTATTATATTTTACCAACTAAATATTTATTCTATGTATTAATTAGAAGTTCTCTATGTTTTATTATTTTTATTATTATTATTATTATTATTTTAGCATTTATGTCCAAATTCTAGAAAACATGGCTATTTCAAAAATATGTATATACTTTTATACATATGATATGCAAATTTTCTTTTAAATATTTTCTGAACAAATTTTAAGTTTTTTGGGAAAAATTTAATTTTTTTGTAGCATTTTTTATATAAATATTTAACTACCGATTATCTTTAATGATACTCTCTCCTATTGTACATATTTTAATTTTGCTACATTTTTTTTTATTATTATTATAATTTATAGTATCACAATTTATTTTAAAATTATTTTGATCTCATTTTTTGTTTTTATTTTTAGTGATAAATTATTACTTTACTTGTTTTTGTTATGATACATATATATTTATATATATTATAAATTATCTATTAAATATTTAAAATTGTTTTCTCAACAACACTTATTTTATTTTATGTTATAAAAATAATTTTATATCAAAAAAATATATATACATATATAAATCAACAAATATATATATTGTATTTATTGTCATTTAATATGACTGTAAAGCCGGTATCTCATGACGTGTTGTGGGGCTCATTTATATACTGAGATCTGAGCTGCATGAAGCTCAATGCATTCACACTATTTGTGGTATTGAAAACGTCATCAGAATCGAGCCATCTCCTTTGACTGAAGTACTTAAACCGAAAATTGTAGTTACGCAAGCCGCGCCATGCTGGTACATGAGTAGCCAGGGTATGTAAAACTTAATCGATCCCATGGCGCATTATCATATCAAGTCCAACACAATGCGCTGTGGGATTCCGGCTTAATAATAACAAAAGAAAAGCAGAATGTATGCAGTATATTTAGAATAATTGAAGATATTTATGCTACAGAGACCTACTATCACACTGTCTATTAGTTAAGGAATATGTTATTAAAAAACATTAAGCCTGCCACTTTTTTTCGACTACAATTATATTTGTACTACATAAAAATAACATTTAGTGTTATCCACTTACAAAAATTAAAAAGTTAGTGATAATTACAAAATATGAAGTTTTTATTTTTCTTTAAATGTTTATACAACCATAGTATTACTTTTTTTATATAGATTTCTCAAATGTCCATATCTTTTACTCTTTGATGTATAATTAAATTCTTGTAAATTAAAATTATATATCACCTTTAAAGTTGAATTATATTTTAATATACATTTTAGAAAATTACAAAGATTAACTTAAATTTATTTGAAATGTGTTACAGTTGGGTGAATTTAATCTTTGCCTTACTCCAATGCTTCAGAACAAATTATATGAGTAGCTGGGATCACTTTGTATACACTTGATATGAAAACAATATTAATGTATCTGAAAGTTATGTAATATCATTAAAAGAATTATTTGGATTTAAATAAAAGCGTTTATTTTTTGGTGAGTTAAGTGAAACTTATCCATTGTTATTTTAAATAATTTGAAATAATCTAATTTAGATAACATTTAAAAAAAATGTTTGTGTTGTATAATATTTTTCTATTACATGAATTACTTGTATTTTGGCTCATGTTTTAGAAAAATAAAAGCTTTACATTTATTATTTTTCTTTTTTTTTTTTTAACACCTATGATTTTTTTGTTTTTAAATGCATCAATAAATATTTTCAGTTCTAAAATTATTTAACCCAAAAGTATGAAAAAGTTTATTTGCCGTGTGTTGATAGAAAAATACATCAGTGTAAATATCAATTATTAAATAACCATCATTATTATATTTAAATATTTTAGTTATTGATTCTAAAGTTTTCTTAAACATTATTGAAGAAACCTGTCAAGTTCAATATGTGTTAAAGAAACGCATAAAATTGTTCATTTGACAAAGGACGACTATTATATAATACTACTTATATAATAAAAGGTTAAAATGTACATTTAGTTTAATATAAGTATAAATGGTACAGTTACTTTAATGTATATGAAAATATACGAAACAGACCCGTTTTCGGTTGAATGCGAGAGAAGAGAACCATGCTTCAGATTAAATATTAGGTGAGTGAAATCAATCAGGTGAGTAAAGATGGTTCATATCTCGTGCAAAAATCTGTAACTAATACTTTGTATTACATACTTATACATAGATTTTAACAGCCATGGTATTAAATATTCATGTGTTCTTACTATTTAGTAGACTATTAACTGGATCAAATTGATTAGTTAATAAATAATTGAATAAAAATAATTAAAGGTGACTAATAATACATTTTAAATGGTACCTTTCGATTATCCCGTCTATGACTTAAGATTATTATTAATTAATGTTCAAATATTGTTATTGACCATAATTTTCTTGGTGGAAATGCTGGTAGTATTACTTTTAATGATTTATATGTTATTTAAAGTTAAACACCCTAGTTATTTGAGTATTCAGTGTTGTACTTTTCCTTATTAATATAAAATAGTTGAAACTAAATTTGCGTACTTGCTTCTTAATCAGACTGCAAGAAATTAGTCATTGATGTACAAGTATAATTTATTTTTACTTTCATGATTTTATGGGCTTATTTATGGCTACAGATATTTTTTAACTGAAAAATTTTCTAGTTTTTTAATGAATTCTATTATTTTTTTATAGCATATACAATATACATGTTTACTATGTTTAATTTATTAATGTCAGATAAATATGTACTAATTCTATCTCGTGTAAAACCAAAATTATTACAAATATATTTATTCTTTAGAGGTAAATCAAGTGCATTCGAATTAGCTAAGTTTAATTTTTTATCAATATTTTCGTTCAATGAAACACATTTACATTACCATAGTTACAACATAACCACTATGTACCTCAATTTTGACCATAGCCTATAACTAGATTTTCGGAATATGGCTGAAAGAATAATATTTAATTCACATATACCTGCTGTTATAAATAAAATATTTTTGGCATTAATAAGTTTTCACATTTTACAAATAAAAAAAAAAAATTTAAATGACCTTTGATTAGGTTCTTCACAAAGTAGTATAATAATTGATAAATTAACATTTTTAGAACAATGTTCTTTTAAATACCATAAATAAATATGCTTATATTTTATTTTAATTTCTGTTCTAAATATCTTGATGTGTTAACAGAAACGTTTTGATCTTATTTGCGACCTTGGTTAAGGTTTTGTGAAGGAAAAAAATGTGATATAAAATGTTCTTAGTTTCTAACCATAGGTATTTAAATTATATAGAAGTACTTTATTTTAATTAATCCATTGGTATTATTCGAAAACCTATTATACTGTCTACTAATGGGTAATTTTTTATTGCATTTTGTAATAATTGGTTTTTATCTCATTAAAAATAACAATATAGACAGGGTGTCACAGTATGATTTGACAAATGCAATAACATATGTTATATTGATAATTTTTTTTTTTTGATAATTATTTCTACTGCATTGCGTTACAGCAATAAAGTATTAGTTTTCTCATTTTCTTAGGTCCCAAATTTCGAAATTTGAAATTTTATACTACAGTTTTAGAAAAAATTCAAAATAGTCATTTTGTAAATCTGATTTAAAAAAAAATATATTGGTGCTCAGATCTCTAATATAGATTAATCTATTCATTTTCTATGATTTTTTTAAGTTGGCTTATTTAACAATGTTTGACTTATTTAACAATGTTATTAAATTATTCGCCAATCCATAAAAAAGGTGACCCACAAATATGTAATAATTACAGAGGAATAGCCTTATTGAATGTGGTCTACAAGATATTGTCTTATTGCATATTAGATAGGATTAAACCTATAGCTGAAGAGACATTGGGAGACTATCAAGGTGGTTTTAGACCCAGTAGGTCAACAACAGACCAAATCTTCAGCTTAAGACAGATCATAGAAAAATCGTGGGAATTCAATAAAAGCATATTATGAATACTATTTGTGGATTTCAAAAAAGCGTACGATTCTGTCCGCCGACTCTGTCTAATAAACATATTATAAGAGTTTAAGTTCCCAAATAAACTAATAAAAATTAATTGAGGCCACTATGCAAAATACGGAAATCAAAATAAAGTTAGCATCAGAAATATCAGAACATTCAATATTAGTAAGGACAGGTCTAAGACAAGGAGATGCATTATCACCAATATTGTTCGACCTAATGTTAGAGAAGGTAATTAGAGAAACAAATTGTAACAACGGAATAGTATTGGGAAACACGAACATAAAAACATAAATATCTTGGCCTACGCGGACGACATAGCAAAATATTAGGAGACACTGAAGAAACGGTTAAACGATTGTACAAGAAACTCATCATGATGGCAAGTAAGGGTGGACTGGAGATAAACGACGAAAAAACAGAGTACACGGTATTAAGTCGCCAGGACAGAGAATATCAACGAGGACAATCAATGAATGTTGAGGGGCATGTATTTAAAAGTCACACATTTCAAGTACCTGAAGCACTTTCTAACACAGGATAATGACCTGAAGATGGAAATCAGTACTAGGATACAAAAATGCATCAAAAGCTTTTTTGGTCTTGGAAGAGTACTGAGCTCAAGAACTTTATCAACAAACCTGAAGATACAAAAATATACATGACCCTGATACGACCCATAGTACTGTATACCGCAGAAACATTGCCACTTAGAAAAGCCGAAGAAACTAGACAAAAAGTATTCGAAAGGAGATTCCTACGAAAAATTTATGGCCCATGCATCGACACAAACACAAGGGAATGGCGTAAACGTCATAGTAAAGAACTCGAGGAACTGTTCCAGAGACCGAACATAGCAAATTAAGTTAAGAAAAGAAGGTTGACTTGCGCAGGACATGCATGGCGGAGAGTGGGATCTATAGTCAGAACAACTATTGAAGAGAACCCGGTCGGTAAGATATCCCTTGGAAGACCACGTTTACGTTGGGAAGACTGCGTGAAAAGGGACGTGAGAAGCGTCAAACCAGAAATATCATGGAGAGTAGCGGCAGAAGATAGAGATGGATGGTGGGGGGAAATTTGTTTGGCGGTATGGTCTCGATGACCGAAAACCAAAAAAAAAAAAAATTAAATTATTCGCAAACTTAAAAAAATCTTAGAATATGAATGGATTAACCTTTATTAGAGATTTGAGCTCCAATATTTTTCTAATATTCACAATATGATTATTTTGATTTTTTTCTAAAACTGTTGTGCCTATAAAATTTGAAAATTTGGGTACCTAAATATATATATATATATACTTTATTGCTATAGTAGTGCTATTCTGTAGTAATAATTTTCAAAATAAAAAAAAGCTAAAAATAAATAAAAAAAAGCTAAAAATTATTGAGAGAACATAAGTTATTGCATTTGTCAAATCGTACTGAAACACCCTATATATATATTTGATTGGACGTATTTTCCAAAATAATTTATCTTAAGAAATTAGTATCAATTTAATGATTATTTATAGTAGGTACCTCTATGTACTATATAGATAGTATATATTCATTTTTTATTTTTGTTATTTTAAATACAAGTAAAAACAGGAAAATACATTTGTAAATTATGAATTTATGACTATTAGATCATCCAAAAATGTCTCAATACTTAATAATAATACTGAGAAATTAATTTTTCATGTCAGAAACAACAGGTTAGTTACTGGGAGGGGGAGGGGGGGCCCGAGTACTCTACAATTCCGAATTATAGATAAATGTAAACACAATTAAAAAAAAACAATAAAACCATTTGTATCCCCATTTGTAGTTGTTGGTTTCATAAACATAAAAATTGTACCAGGAATTAGCAAAAAAAAAAAACAAGTGCCTTGAAGATTTTGTGGATAAATTTGTAAAGTGTGATAAAAATAGATGCATATCTCATAATTTTGTATTGATTTATTATATTTAGTGAGATGTGTTTTTAGAGGTTAGTGACCAAAAATATGTAGCCTATTAGAAAAAATATCCTATTATGTGATTGGTGATCACTAGGGCTCGGATTTAAATGCCCTAAAAATATCAAAAAAATGCCCTATCAAAAAATGCATTTATGACCTAAAAACTCTAAAAAATGCCCTAAAAATATCAAAAATGACCTTTCAAAAAATCATTATTTATTAAATAAATTCAAATTATTATTAAAAAATAGGATAAAAATATATTCCGATAAAAGTTTAGTAGTGTGCAATAAAATCGGCTAATTGGATGGTGTGATATTGTAAAAACTGGATAACCTGATGTAAAATTAGTTCAAATGGTGGTGTAAAGTATGTCCGGCTTTCCTATTTATACTATACTTTACTTTTTTAACATCACTTCAAAAGTAATAGAGCTAGAAACTTCAAACTTTTTCTGGCTACTAAAAATATCAAGGACATATTTCATAGAAAATTCAAAAATATTAGATCCATTTTGAGCGAAATATAGAATTTTAAATATTTCTTGTTTTTGTGAGTTTTAATTTCATAAAATTTTTGATTTGAATAGAAATATGATGGGAAGGGTTCCACAATTTATTTCTAGAAAAAAGTACCTAAATATTTATACATCATCGTGATGTCATAAACTATTATTTGGCTATAGGTAGGCTTATATATAGAGCACAGAGTAAAATATCTTAATATCCTGAATCCTCCTCAACGCTAGTCTGCTCCTGAATGATCATATTCATATAAAAACTGTGTTTTCCTTATTTTTTTTTTTTTCAAATGGCGATCCCCTATTTTAACGTCGGAATTTCATTCAGTAATTTTTCTGTAAATTTTGATGTATTGTAATGAAAATTCGAACAAGTGGTTTTTGAATTAATCATATTTAAGCACATGTATTGATGTATATTTATCTGTTTGTATCACTTCAGAATATCCTTAAAGTGATATTAAAAAAAAAGTCATGGAAAACGTAGGTTTTATAGATAACTTGGACATTTCAAAATAAATCTAAATGTTTGCATTTTTATGGCCAAAAAGGGGGCAAACGTGCTTAATGAATAACTTTATAAGTATGTAATGCATTTTTATACATTTGACCTTGAATTAATATCATAAATTTCAGGGGAAATGATTCATTTGTTACCTAAAAGATAATTTTGTACCATTGGCGGTTTCCATGTAATCTTCTCTAATTTAAATTGGAACCACTTCTTGAGAAAAATTGATTATTCGGAGAAATGAAAATATTTCTGAAATTTAATAGAAAGTTTAGGTAATCATTTCTTAACAGTTTTTATCAATTAAAAATTATATAACAAATTCTTAATGATCGAAATTATATCATTATTTAGGTATATATAAGTTCAACTAACTTTAACCTATCTTGGTACTTAAAATCCCTTATTCGTAATTTTGTAAATTAATCTAATTTGTTATCTTTTTTAATATTTGGAATTAACCTAGTAACCCCGAAAGTTCAATATAGATTACAATTTAGTAATAATGTTTTACAGAAATCGAAATGATTATTTTCAAATGCATCTGCTTATATTTTAATTTCATCATTATTCTTTTAATCATTAGGTAAGTACTTCATGCTCATTAGTAGTGCTTCAAAATTTAAATGACTATTTCCTTTTGTCCATTTAACCTAAATGCACAGTTTTAATAATTTAAATAAGCATAGGTTGGTATCAAATTAAATGTCTGGTATTAACAAGATTTTATTAAAAATTCTGTAGAAATTTGATTACGTCAGTGATTTTTCTTACATGTAGGTACCTGACTATTATTTTCATAATTTATTTTGTTCATGTTATTTTTCATAATAATATAATATATACAAGAATGTTGTATAAGTATGTTACGTCATCATATATAAAAACTATATTCAATTCATTTAAGACTTGGTGGTTTTGTTTCAGTTTAAAGTAATCAATTTTGAATTTAATGAAATATTAGTAAGCTATTAATCAAATCTACTTGGTTACATAATATGCGTGTCATGATGTCATCAACATACAATTATTATTCCTATAGTTTTTTTTCTTTTTTGGTACCTAAGAATTATTTCGACATTTTGTATACAATCTATATTTATCCATTTTAATAAATGAACAATATGTTGTTATGAAAAGTCAATAATTTACTTATTAAATCATGAAAATTATAATTTTAATTTTATATGTCATCTTATTCCTATTTTTTTTAGATTCTGAATGAAGTGAAGAAGCTGTTTTTACAATGATGTTTATTTATTTATTTATTTTTTTTTTTCTGTGTACAACTTTTCGTATAGAAATACTTGTTCAAAAATTTCGATCAATAACTTTTTGAAACCGGATTTGCCTCTAGATTGTACTTTAGAGAGGTCATTTTTTGAATTTCTCAATTCTTCAATTTTTTTTTTGGGAAAAACTACCCAAAATTTGACAAAAACGACTCGGAAACCATCATTTTTTGATCCGAATTCAATGAAAATTTAAACATAGATAGAAAATCCTATAAAAAAGATTTTGGCGCAAGACAATTTTGAAAATGTGAAAAAAAATTTTGGACATTTTTCGAAAATTTTTTTTTTTTCTTATATTTTTAATTTCCTTCGTTCAGAATCGTTTTACTGAAGAAATGATTTATCGTTTCTTTAAAATTTAATACGCCCGTCAAGAGAATACCACTCGTCGTGTGAAGTACACCCGTCGTGCGAAGTATGTCCGGCTTTTTCTAAACAATTTTTTAAAAATGTTTAAAATAAAATTGAACATAGATTTTATTTTGGAACAATCTTGAAATGTTCCTCATTATTTTTAATGCGAAGTTAACGTATAAAGTTTATTTTTCTAAGAATTTTGAAGTTCAATGTTTTATTTTCATTAACCTAAGGGCTTTTAATATGTTTTTTTAGTTTCCACAAAATTTGAATATTAGAAGGTTGCCTATTCAAAGCGCCTTAAAATCAATCTACTGAGTCTGTGTTGGCTAAGGGTAGTCAACAGGTCGATCGTGATATAATTTTGAGTGGATCACGATTCCCTGTGATATTCATTTTTTTTTTCAAAATACAAAAAATAAATAAATACTACGTATTAGTATTAATTTACATAAAAATTGAAGTATTCAGCATGTAGAAGTAGGAAGATATTCGACTAAAAACAGATGTGTATATACGTATATATCTTTTAATTTTTTAAACACTTTCGACTCATTTACATTAAATATAAAAAATGTTTTTGTGTAAAATCGAAAAGCATTATCTCTTCCTATTTCCACCCTATTTCATCTTACCCATATAATACAAAACCTGTAAGAATAAAAATATTAAAGTGTGACATAGATCCAGGGACTAGGAAGGGTTATATGGAAGTTCCTACAAGTATTCGTAACAAAACTGAATTAGGTGTAAATACATTTATTTATATTGATCATTTTTTAAATCGTGTTAGATTATATCGATTACAAAAGCGAAGAAAAACTAGTTCGATCACAAGTAAAAGTATTATGGAGTATGCTCAAGCTCCCCCTCTCCTCGTGAAAATATAATAAAATTAGGGATATGTATAAATTAAAATGAAAATTACAAAACATTCAGTATTTTAAACACGATAATTTAAAAATAAAAAAAATAAGGTAAAAGTCGTAAACTAGAATTTAGACGAATGAATGACATTTCATTAAAGTGTTTTATAAACAATAGTCTGCATTATCTAATAATTACTGAAGAGAACGATACACACGTTTTCTCCGTCTTATCGACTCATGCAAGGTATCAAATTCGCGTTCAGTAGAATCAGTTTTATATCACCAGCTTTAATGTTAGAATGAAATAGCCCATTATCAAATTTAAAAAGATAAGATCATTGTCTGCGTTAAGTGTTTCTATGAGCGCTTTTATAAAGCATTTTAAAATTGTTATATTTTAGGCGTTTATGATCTTACCATTAAATTTGCAAATGAGTCAATTAACTATGATAATAAACCTAATGATGTAAAATTGATTTGACTGAAAGCAAATTTGTTGTCGGTAGGACTGAGACAACACATACGAGTTTACCGTCCTCTTAATCACGTTTGATGCCTTTAAAAAGACGGATAATGTTATGTTTATTGTATTTAAAAAAAAGCAATACATACTTTGCACCATGAGTATTCCTCGCTCTTCGGGTTAGATACTCTTGGTGGATACATTGAATTTTTAAGAAACGATAAATAATTTCTTTAATACGACGATTCTGAGCGAAGTATGTTAATAATTTAAAGAACAATAATAGTTATCACTTTCAACACACCCACCTGGAGTATCTGATCCTAGGAGCAAAGAATACCCATGGCTCGAAGTATGTTAGGCTTTTTTGACTATACTTTACTTATCTCTACTTTATTTTATTTTACTTTACTTTTTTGTCCAAATAAATAAAGAAATGGAAAAAAAGACAGGAAATATTTCGCACCATAGATACACTTCGCTTTCCGGGTGAGGATATTCTTGGTGGATGTATTGAATTCTAAAGAAATGCGTATAATTATGTAAAATTAATGCGTTTTGTCAAAATCCTTACTTTAAACCAGGGATAATATTTTAATAATACACGAGAAAAAGCAAAAAAAAAAATATTAATTTATTAATGTGACAACTGGCATTGGTTTTCTGCAAGTTTAGAGAATTCTGGTATATAATTAGAAACAACTGCTCGTAAACCTGAATATATAATATAAAATCCACATTATTCGATTATTTCTACGCGATCGACTGATAATGGTAAAATTAATTTTTATAACGATCGACCAATATTCCTAGAATGATCGACCGGTCGATCGCGATCGACTGGTTGGCGACCCCTGCTTTAAACAGTTATTATTATAGTATTTTCGAGATTTTCAATACTGTTTTGATAATACATATATGCAAATATGTTTGCATTAAATTTTCAGGTCATATTATCCAGACATTAAAATTACATGAAATAAAAACTCGTGACTATTTTTATTAGTTGGTGAATGTTTAAACTTTCTAATTCCATTATTTTAGAAGTTATGTTTAAAAACTAAAATCGAAAATATGAAAATTCAGGTAGTATTAACATGCGCCCAGACAAAGTATTAAGAATTTTGAAAAATTGCCTTCTCTAAAGTACCATCTGGGTATAATTTCGGTATAAATTCTATTAAGTTATTGATTGAAACTTTTGAACGAGTATTTCTATGCGAACTAGTGCTTACAGAAGAAAAAAACTGGACATATTTTGCACGATGGGTGTCTTCGCACGTCGGGTGGAATTCTCTTAACGGGTGTATTGAATTTTAAAGAAACAGTAAATCATTTCTTCAATTAAACGATTCTAAACGAAGAAAGTTAATAATATAAAAGATAAATGAAAAAATAAATGTTAGAAATATGTCCAAAATTTTTTTTTCACATTTCCAAAATTTTCTTGCACCAAAATCTTTCTCATATTATTTTCTATCTATGTATAAATTTTCATATATAGTTCGGATCAAAAAATGATGGTTTCCGAGTCGTTTTTGTCAAATTTTGGTAGTTTTTGCAAAAAAAAAAAAAAAATTGAAGAATTGAGAAATTTAAAAAATGACCTCTCTAAAGTACCATCTAGAGTCGAATTCGGTTTCAAAAAGTTGTTGATCAAAACTTTTGAGTTTTGGAGTTTTGGAGAAGTATTTCCATACGAAGAGTTGTACACAGAAAAAAAAGCCGGACATACTTCGCACGATGGGTGGTATTCTCTTGACGGGCGTATTAAATTTTAAAGAAATGATAAATCATTTCTTCAGTAAAACGATTCTGAATGAAGGAAGTTAATAATATAGGATTTGCCTTTTGAGGTACTGTAGAGAGGTCATTTTTGCAATTTCTCAATTTTTTTTTAAGAAAAACTACCTACCCAAAATTTGACAAAAAAGAATCAGAAACTATTAATTTTTGATCCAAATATTGTGAAAATTTAAACGTAGGTAGACTATTATCTTCTATAAGAGACTATACAAAAACTATTTTGGCGCGAGAAAATTTTGAAAATTTGAAAAAAAATTTTGAATATTTTTTTTTTTTCTGTACACACTTTTTCGTAAGGAAATATTTGACCAAAAATTTTGACCAGTTATAGATAGGTTATTTTTCAAAATTCTCAATAGTTTTCTCAAAATTTGGGAAAACTACCCAAAATTTGACAAAAAAAAACTCGGAAACTATCTTTATTAAATCCGAACTTAATGAAAAAATAAACATAGACAATAATATTATAAATATTTTGGCGTGAGAAAATTTTGAAAATGTGAAAAAAAATTTTTACATTTTTTTTCTCATAAGTGAAGTAAAGTAAAACAAAGATAAGTATAGACGAGAAAGCTGGACATACTCGTACCACGGGCATTCTTCACTTCCCAGGGTCAGATGCTCTTGGTGGGTGTGTAGAAAATGACTACTTACTATTATTATTCTTTATATTTATTAACTTCTTTCGTTCAAAATCGTATTAATGAAAAAATGATTTATCGTTTTTTTTAAATTCTACACACCCACCAAGGATATCTGACCCGAGGAGCGAAGAACACCCATAGTGGGTGAAGTATGTTCGGCTTTTTAACAATTTGTCTCTTGATCTTCTTATTTAGGTTTTCAATCTTTTTTCACTCATAAGTCGTATACAGTGTTCGAAAATGAATTCATCGGTTACTTAATTTTCTCCCAAAACGTGTTTTGATAGGAATTATAATGATGCATTGTAAGCTTTGTAAGTGTGCATTAACAAATAGACTGTATCAGTGACGCAACCAAGGGGGGTGTTTTGGGTGTTTAAAATTCCTTTTAACTATACAATAATAAATAACCTCTATTAATTCAGAAATAAATTTAAAACATGCTTTAAAAGTTCATATTGTTGAAGATGCTAAATTTTATTTATCTACAAATAATGTTATAGAAAAAAACACAGATTTGTAAAACTTATATATTCCTCGTTATCGCTCAGAATCTAAAATGTTAACTTGTAGAAAAGGCAGTTACATTTTGCTACATGAAATTTTTAATTAATGAATTTCCGTAAAGTGTCCATTAACATTGATTATAATTTTATATTTAAATAATTTTGGTAGACATTTATAGGTCGACACCCTCTTTGAAAAAATCCTAGTTGCGCCACTGGACTGTATCAATACCATATTATAATATAGGTACATATTATGTATAACCATAGGTGCAATTAGAGGTGGGCTTGAGGGGAATAAGCCCCTCAAAACTATTCATAGAATTTTTGAGAATTACATCAGGTTAATGCTTTTTCGGGGACTAAATTAATCAGATAAACATATTAGCTCCCCCAAAAATGTTTTCCAAGTTGCTTTAATGTATACAACGTTTCGCAAGTAAAGAACGGTATATTTTTTAGATTCTGAATGAAGTGAAGAAGCTAGTGTTTTTACAATGATGTTTATTTTTTTCTTTTTTTTTTTTCTGTGTACAACTTTTCGTATAGAAATACTTGTCCAAAAATTTCGATCAATAACTTTTTGAAACCGGATTTGCCTCTAGATTGTACTTTAAAGAGGTCATTTTTTGAATTTCTCAATTCTTCAATTTATTTTTTGGAAAAAACTACCCACAATTTGACAAAAACGACTTAGAAACCATCATTTTTTGATCCGAATTTTATGAAAATTTAAACATAGATAGAAAATCCTATAAGAAAGATTTTGGCGTAAGAAAATTTTGAAAATATGAAAAAAAATTTTGGACATTTTTTGAAATTTTTTTTTTATTATTATTAACATCCTTCGTTCAGAATCGTTTTACTGAAGAAATGATTTTATCGTTTCTTTAAAATTTAATACGCATGTCAAGAGAATACCACCCGTCGTGCGAAGTACACCCATCGTACGATGTATGTCCGGCTTTTTTTACAATTAAATTAACCGGGTCTTTATGCAGCCTAACCTAACGTAGTAGTTGTCACCTGTAACAAGTTAATTATTTCACTAAAATACTAGGTGTACCACGCTTTTGACCAATAATGAAAAAATAAATAAATAAAAAAAACTTACTCGTATTCATAATCTAGTGGTACTTATAATTGATGCATTGATTAAACTGGAAACAAAAACGATAATAAATTGACATGCACGCATACGCATAAACGCCGCGCATGCGTACACACGAGTCAGAAATAATTTACACAGACGTACGATATACGTCATATGGAGATTTGTGGAAGTCGGGGTTAGAACATAGGTCATGCGTTATTGACGCAAATTGATTTACGATTAAGTACGATTATTATAAACATCTGTCGTATTTGAAATCAATGAAATTAATTATGCTTTTATTATTTAACCCTTTTCGGCGCACATTGCCGGACGAGTGAACGTAGTTTGTGTTATTGTTATTGTAATTACGTTACAATTTATAAAACAATAACGTTGTAAAAGTCAAATTATGTCTATTCCTAGAATATTATAATATTGAAACGTCAATATGCGCGCGAGGTATTATATTATGCATATATATTAAATTTGTGCGGCTTATCACTGTCTAGTATCTATGATGATCCCGTGATATGGTTTTTTTTTTTATCTCACTATACCTACCTTTATATAATTTTGTATCTCTCCATAAAATTTTTTTTGTCGTCTTTTGCAACTATTATATATGATACAATACGACCTAAAATATTTCATATTTTACATAGATACGTTTTGTAACACAGCGTGTTTTTAGCTTTTAAATAAATCAAATATGTTTTATGTTATTTTAATTTAATTCATATCGCTGTGTGTTTGAAAATCTTCCATCCATCTATCTATCTATAATATATACAGGCCCGTAGCCAGACCAAATTTTTAGGTGGAGCAAACCAATTTTAGGGGAGTCATTATATGTAAAAACAATATTTATGCAATTTTTAATTTATTTACACTGATATCTCATTAAATAAACACAACTGTAATTTTCCATCAATCAATGAATAATAGAATATTTTAGAAATTTACGAAGGAATTTACAATAATACGTACATTTATTTTAAAAATAAAACTTAAATTAAAATTTATTTAGATAATTAAATGATGAACATAGGGGGTCGCGGTTTCAAAAAGACTAAGAACTACCTAAAAGCCTTTCTAATATTTTTAATATTCTTAGAGGGGGCAAAGATTGGGTTTAGGGAGGGCAACGCCCCCTCTGCCCTCCCCCTGTATCTACGGACATTTGTGTATATATATATATAAGGATAAACTGATTGAAATAAATTGAATCAACGCACAGCCTAAACCGCTAGGTCTAGAGACTTGAAATTTTGTATAGAGGTTCCTTATATAACTAACTCGAGCACCAAGATAGGGCTTTTCAAAGTATAAGTCTTTTTCTTTAAATTCTTCATTTAAGTTTGTGTGAAATAATATTTTATATATACCGTACAAGTGCAACAATCGCACGTTTTTTTTTTTAAGTAAATCAGTAAATTTAGAACTTATTTAGAATGTGTACAGTGTATCATGATTAATTATAACTTAAAACTTGGCGTTCTGACACTTTTTAAAATTTTATTTTTATTCATATTACTAAGCCCAGGCCAACCAAATTCTGGGTAATGAAAGCTAGTTGATAATATTTATTTATACTAAATGCCTATTATTTTATATTGTTTGGTTTGGTTAAATAATATGACACTTATCTATAAATTATTCTCATGTAATCTAAACTTCTAAACGATTTTCAAGTTTCTATAACATGTTTTCTAGATTAGGTACAACAAAACTGTTTTCGTTAAAAATCGGCGTCCCGTAAGTTTTCCGGTACCTTCATTAGCCGCACAGTTGACTGCAACTTGTCTGCGCACAATCAATAATTTTTATTTGAAAAGAAGCTTATTGTTTGGGTATAGTATGTAATTTAAGCTGCAACTCGTAAGCGTATAATCTTATTTCATGAGCGCTTACCCAGGATACATCACGTGGAATTAATGGGAAAAATTGATAAGGTTATACAAGATATTAATTGATAGGAAATGTTACAGCTATCGCTTTTTTTACTCGAAAACAACTATAGAATATTTAGCTGCAAACGATTGTAACTAAATATGTACATATTATGCGCAAATCAGATTACACTTCATATAAATTAGGTACAGGACGAAAGTTCACCCTACAATAATACGATTCTGAGTGAAGTATGTTAATAATACAAAGAATAATAATAGTCGTAATTTTCAACACACCCACCAAGAGAATTTCACCCTAAGAGCGAAGAATACCTATGGTGCGAATTATGTCACAGCTTACTTGTCTAGACTTAACTTATTTTTACTTTGCTTTACTATAATACTTTACTTTACCTAACTTTACTTTACTTCACTTTTTTACGCAAAAATTTGAAGTGATTTAAAGTAATTAAATTTTTTTAGTAATATAATTGTATCATTTTTATTGTAATTTACATTTTGAGGGTTATCCATGGATACTGGATACCACGACAACTTATCCTGCGGATAATCGAGAATTTGTTCTTTATTCTATAGATGAGTTTCCTCCCAAATTGCTATTATAATAGCAAGGTAATAGGTAATCAAAATACTCGCATCTCACTCACACTCATTGAGTATGACGTAATACATCTTACAAAAACAGTTGAAGATATGTTTGTCGTTTATTATTTAGGTCACCAATTCGCGTTGAAACGATAAAATGTATTGCTTATTATTTATTTGTCGTTGTTTTTTTTTTTTTTTTTTTTTATGTATACAAAACGAAATATTTGTTGAAAATATATTTTGAATTGAATGTATCGTGAATGAATTCATATAAACGTATTCTGTATACAGTACGTTAAATTCGTTCACATGTATTATGAAAATAAATAATAGAGGCAGACCGTATTGAACTATTGGACTTGTATAAAAAGTCATAAGTCTAGTCAGTAAATTTGGTCGTTATAATAATATAGAAGCGTTCTCACGGATCATCTAAGTGAGGGGTAGATATCCCCTAGTTGAGCATTTTCTTTTATATTTTTACTGTGCAGTTCATACATTCCATGTGTCCTTATCATAGAAATGATTTACATATTATATATATTATTCGTATGTGTGCATGCTCGCGCTTGTGTGTACATGGGTCTATATATATATATATATATATGTTACACGTTAAAGAGTGATTTATTATGTTAAAATCGTTAAATTTATCTCATTAAAAATGTTGGTGAATATTATATTCTATACTCTTAATATACGTATATCATTATGCATTTAAAATACCTAAAAGTTGACCCGAATGTGTATCGCTTTGAAATGTAGGACTATTGTTGAGATAAAATTTTGATAATATTACTTAATATGCGGAATGATTAATTCTTAAGCGGAAAATAATAGTTATCGAACAGTATTAGTCACCACAAAGTATTATCTTGTTAATTACACTGTTAAAAATAGTTGAATATTTTTCAAAAAATTTAAATTTACATATTGTGCTTACGTGTATATATAAGTACAATCATATTTTAATTCCGTAAATATGAAGAATTATTAAGTACACGTTTTTATTTTATTTACTTATTCGTTTACACTAACATTCTCGAATTATAGAATAAATTAATTTATGGTTATTGCTTTTGTTGTTTGGCGTTAAATAATCAATTAA
This sequence comes from Stegophylla sp. TES_Ste_2020, assembly GCA_025469315.1. Lineage (NCBI taxonomy): Eukaryota > Metazoa > Arthropoda > Insecta > Hemiptera > Aphididae > Stegophylla > Stegophylla sp. TES_Ste_2020. Next base: position 8,193 of record JAIPRM010002100.1, on the reverse strand, counting down.
ATATTATTAAAATGTTAAAACTTTAACATGTATGTCCATGGTCAAAATTTGTTTAAAATGAGTTAACATTTAAATTTCTTATACTTTTTTTTAAGTAAAACAAATATCAGAGCTTATAGTATAATATAAATTTATACGTGTGATTATTAAAGACGTACCTATGGAAGTTGTATTGACGAAAATTATTTTTCTAAATTATAATATAATTAAAATATTATATTCATTGGTAAGTTCAGGCTTTTACTTATGATATGGCAAAAAAAATCTATGTGATTTAAGTACCCTCCCCTCCTCCTCTATAGTATATTATTCACAGTAAGCAGAAGTGCGTGTATTTATATTATGTCGAGATCGTTCGAAGATGACTGGCAATATGTAAACGCCTCGAAGCGATTGTGATAAGTGTACACACGAGACAAGTCGTTAATTGCCCATCGTTCGGACAGGTGATATTTGTCAGGTTAATAGCTCCAAGTGACGCCTCAGACGGGGAGATTAAACGCAACAACCCTTCACGTTACGGAGCACTGTCTTCAAATTTTGCCAACGGTAACAACTATTTAAAATAGTTTTTTTTTCCTTTTTGTAAATTACTAAAACGAGTCGTGTGGTAGTTGTTGGCCGACAGGTATCAAATCAAACGGGAATTACACGACCTCTTCCTCTCACGTATTATAAAAAAATTCAGTGACGCGCACGTACCTACTTATCTATGATGCGATTACGGTTTAATAAATATAAGATATTTTTTTCATTATTTTTGGTGTAAAACATAAAAATTATAACTTACGTGGTGTGTAAAGCACGTCAAAGTCAAAGATAATGTATTTGTATTTTGAAACCAGTAAGCAAAATAATATGAAGGATTTATTTAATCGGTGCGGTACTATTGGAAGATATTATAGAGAATGAAAATAGGAAAAGTCGATGCCAAGAAAGAAAAGGGATCTTTTAAGTTAAGTTTATTAGAAAAGCTAGACAGTTTAATGAGCTAATAGCTCCAGTTGTGGTCGACGAAAATCGCAATTGTCGCCGCCACAGTTGGAAAAGGTATAATATTAGGTAGTAGGTCAACATGACTGAGGGGCTTAGATAGAAATCATAGAACACGTCATGCTTAGGACCCAATTTAAGTCTGGAGTATAACTATTAGAGATCGTCTTATATTATGATTCTTAAATCAAGGTTGAATATGAATATTGGAGAGGCTAGTTTGTACTCCGAGGCATGCGTTTTGCCGGGAGGTTACACCATTCTAGTTCCCAGGATATCAGAGGAGATAATTAACGATAATGACTTGCCAAAGCACCTATTATTAAATACACCTTATGTACATAAATACTATATAGTAGTTGAAATCTAGTAATTTGCTTAGTCGGTATTACTCTCTGAATTGCCTTAGATGTGAAAAATGTAGTTATTTGACGTAAGCATCAGCTCCTACTACACATTTTATGATAATAATATTATAACTAGTTTGAAAAATTATCGAACATGGCAAAATTCGTAAACAAACACATATACGTTTGCCGAACGTCGGACGGATTTCAAACGAAAACTCGATAACCCAGGTACGCATTACCTATTCGGTGGAAAAATGTAACCGAATGTAATTAGCGTATAAATGATAATCGTTTTATATTATTCAAAAACAATTACAAAACGCCAGTAATGTTCGAATATTTTAAATTTTTTAAAGATTATTCGATAAAAATAGTGACAATGTCATTGTGCAGGTCATTCATTATAAAATCGTATTACTTCGTCTCGTTTCCGCATTTTCATCTCACTCATAATACATCACGTACCGGACTCATGCAATAACACGATATACTAACCTACGTATAGTATTCGCTTCTGTAAAATAATAGATATAAATTATGCAATATTATATCTGCGGCTTTGTCGATATGTCACTTATATACATATCTCTGGGTTTTTTTCTGTTTTTTATATATTAGTATCTAGTCGAGGGTTTTTCTGTATCAACATGCCATAAATCATGCGTATTTCACGTAGACTAGTGTGATAATACACTGTATTAATAAAACGCAAAGAAATCGATAATTGAAATAAATAAAATCCAAATCGATTATTCAAAATAGTTATAACTAGGGCAGAGGACTTGTAGTTCTGAAAAAACGTTAAATATGCAAGCATTTATGCACTTAAAATATGCATTATCATTTTTTGCTCGCGATTTAATTTAAAAGTATTAATGAAATAAATAGGCTTTAAAATGAGTCAAAACAATTACTTAATTTAAATATAATTTAAACCATTGTCATATTATATGTATTATGAATTTGTATTTATTGATCAAATTAATTACAGCAAATTTATTATTATTATTGCTTTATTCGCAATCCTCAAGCGTTTCTAGGAAATGCATGTGTCCACGGACAGTCAAAAACAAAATTATGCGACAAAAATTAAAAGTAAATAAGTTTTTATCTAAAAATTTTAACTGAATTGTTTGAAATAAAAACGTCGGTGTGGAAAAAATTGAAATAAGTTAAATATGTCTCAAAAAGTGTAAAACCAAAAATACTTAAAATATGCATTTATATGCAAAATAAAATTTCAAAACTAGCTTTGTAAAAGCATGAAACGTATTAATTTCGTACTCTGCTACTTTTGTAACTAAGCAAAACAAATATGCAAATGCTACAAGTCCTCTGCCCTAGTCATAACGTATGATTATCGTCAACACCCACTGACTGCTGATATAAAGATTGGGTCCACATTGCCGCGCATACCTATATAATATAATATTTCTTTTTTTTCTTGTTAATTTTCTAAACTTTTCTGTAGAACTATTCAAGTTCAAAAGTATTTGTTCAGGCGTTCACTCGTGATATTTTGACAGTGCGGTGTATTTTCTCTACCAGTGTGTGTCCGAATAAAAGTAGTATAATTAATTTTGTTTGTAATTAGTTAATTCGTTATGTCAGAATAAATTATTAGTGGAAAATTTATCGTTTTGATTAAATACTCGTAAAAAAAGAAAAGAAATTTATTAAATTGCGACGATAGGTCACTCCAATTAAAAATAAATAAATACGTATTATTAACTGTGGAACTGTTAATATTTCTATAATAACAATTTAGACAGTTTTGAAGACCAGATAATTTACTAAAATTTGTCGAGTGTCCTCCAAATTAAGCTTATTTAGCTCCAGGCATCGTTTTTAGATCACCTTTCCTATCCAAAAAAATTACTAAACCACGAATTCATAATTTTTTTTTTTGTCGTTATATTAATCTAGAAACAATTAAGTTTCCGGGTCTTTTTTATCATATTTTGGGTAGTCTTTTTCAAATTTTGAGAAAACAATTGAAAAATTTGAAAAATAACCTCTTTAAAGTACCATCTAGAAGCAAATTAGGTTTCAAAAAGTTGCTGGTAAAAACGATTGTTCCATTACTATTAGTCTATTTGAAATTTTGAAATTAAACGCATCTAAGATATTTCTCCGCCATAATTATTTTTGTTTAAAATGTAGGATTTCAATAAAAAGAAAAAAAAATATTGTTTATTTCAAACGTAACAATGCAAACGGTTTGACACTAGATTTATTATTGCAATTTCATAACTAGGGCTGTGAAATATGAATTTAATAAAAAAAATTTTCAAAATTCGTTTTAAATCTCAAAAAATTAACTTAAAATAATTATTTTTGAGCGGAACGAAAACCACGATTTGTTAAATTCAAGAAATTGTGTTGTCTTTTAAATTAAATAAATCGATTTTAGTATTATTTTATGTTCATGATAATTTTACATAGGTAGATAAAAACTGTTCAATTTATTTAAGAAATATGAAAAAAATTATTAAAAAAATAATTTTGTTTGAATTTTAGTTTAATTGACTCTGTAGTTATATACTCAAATTTATCGAATTTTGGAGACAAATTAATTTATAATATATAAATTTGACATATAAATGTATATTTGACTTTTAATACAGAATATTTTAAATAAAAATATTCAAGTTAAGATGATTATTCACAGATTTCGATAAGAACGGTAAAAATAAGGAAAAAATGTTAAAAAATAATTTTAATCGTTCATAAATTCAAAACGATAGTAACAAAATTAAACTTTTTGTAACACATCTTGAATTCTGTGTTAAAAAAGCTACAATTTATAATCAGTTAAAAAAATTGCAGTTTTCTATAAGATTACACCTCTACTCATAACTCATATAACATAATAATATGATGCACGATTATAATTATTAATAGTCCAAAAATCAAAACTTAATCGGCTTTGGGTTCCGCCAATCACAAATTATTTCCTAAGGGTTCCCTAGAGAAAAAAATTTGGGAACCGCTGCAATATAGTGCAAGAACTTACACACGTCTTATTTTTTCATTCGTGTAGGAACTATTTCCCCGAGTGAGTCCTGTGAGCTGTGGCGGAATGGGGGGGGGGCATTTATTCGAGTTTTTAACGTTCGAGAGTGGCGTATTTGTGTATGTTGTGTGTGTGTGTGTGTGTGTGTGTACGAGTGTGTGGTCTGTAGTGATTAATGTGTATTATCGAGGGAGAGACGGCTGCGACGCGACGGCGGCGGCGGCGGCGGTTAGGGTAGCAGCATTAGTTTTCGGGAAGGGACGGGCATGTAATATGATTATGTTTATCAACGGAGAAAACACTAGACTAGAATTTCTTTTTTTTTTTCGGTCTTAACAACAACACGAAACTGTTCGCTACGCGCGCACTTGCCGCCGCCACGACATCAAAGCCCGACGACGCATTGTTGTTCGTCGTCGTCGGCCTCCAGGCAGGCGGCAACGACCATTCTTTCTCACGCGCGCCGCGCACATGCCGTCACCGAAGCAGTAGTTTCTCTCCCCAACCCACCACCCCCCTCCCCCCATCTCCTTACCACGGTTTAACACAACAGAACCGCATCACGCCACCGTCTTTCGTCGTAAAACACGCGTCGTTGTCATCTCCGAGTACGCCCTGCACACAGCTGAACACACGCGGTCATGAGAATATTACACGCAACAAACGACGACGACGACGACGACCGTCGGTGGCTACGCGTAGGCTGCGCAGAGTGCAGTGGTTCCCAAGCCGTTAAGGATCGTGACCCAAAAATATTGAAAAAAAAAAAAAAAAATAGAAAAATATATTATATACTCGACTATCGTAAAAAAAAAAAAAAAGACATAACGCCGGTGTATTTATTTTATTTTTGTTAATCATTTGTTTCGACGATCGAACTGACTAATTGAGCGCGTTTTTCGAATTAATACAAAATACATATTTATAATAATTTATAAGCAGGGTCGGGATTTTATAGCACTTAAAATTACATAAATATATGCAAAAAAAGCAAAGCAAAGTAAAGTATAGACAAGATAGCCGAACCATGGGTATTCTTCGCTCTTCGGGTCAGATACTCTTGATGGGTGTGTTGCATTTTAAAGAAACGATAAATTACTTCTTCGAATAAAACTATTCTGAGCGAGATATTAATAACATAAAGAACAATAATAGTCGTAACTTCAAACAAATTTTGACATAATTTAGTCAATCTCTAAACTCTATTTAGTATTTGCCATTTGGTTTCAGAATGATTTCAGCTGTAAATGACGAAAAAGTCCTTCAAAATCAGCAGATAACAACATTTTATAAACCAAAGAATACAAAATGATAATTTATTTACTTAATCTGTAATATTTACTTTGAAAATTTGATTAATAATAACAATTTTAGTTCTTTGTATCTTGAAACAAATTCCAAGCTATCTCTGTTATTTCTAAAACATCTTGTAAGAAATATGCAAGTTTTATAAAATCCCAACTCTGGTTAGGTGTAACTGTGTACATGGGCGTTCTCACGGGGAGGGGGGATATGGAGGATAGATCCTCTCCCAAGATGAACTTTTAGATTCTGAGCAAAGCGAAAAATCTTATAATTTTACAATGATGTTTATTTTTTCTCTTTCTGTAAACACTTTTTCGTATAGAAATACTTGTCCAAAAATTTCGGTCAGTAACTCTATAGATCTGAAATCATACTTAAATGGTACTTTATAGAGATGATTTTTAAAATTTCTCAATACTTTTTCTAAAATCGTAGAAAATCTGTAGAAAAGTGGCAGACTATGCAATTAACGAAATTCTCGTAAAATTGAAAATTGCTTTTTAACATAACTTCAAAAATAATGCTGCAAGAAACTTAAAACCTTCACCAACCATAAAAATGATCACAAAAATTTTCCTTCAAAATTTCAAAAATATTTAATCAATTTTGAGTTAAGTACAGCATTTGAAAATTTTAGAAATTTATCGTGTCTATTGATCTTGAAGATGTACTTGATTCAACTGATAAGAATTCAGAAAAATTGACAGTTTAATTTGGATTTGTCATTATAAAATGTTTACAGTTTTAATAAAAATTACAATGAATATGACTTGATGATATATATTAATTATTATATTAATATTCAATATTATATATTAAGAGTTGTGAGGTGAAACCATAGTTGCTTATTTTCTAAAAAAAATTTTCATCCCCCTCCATTGAAATATTCTAAGAGCTTATTTAGAATTTTCGAAATTGTTGACATCATTTTAAATCCAGAATTTTTATCAAGTACAGCCTTAAATTTGTTTTTAATTTAATTTCTAATTCTATTAATTTCTACTGGTTTTATAATAATATTCACTACAACACGACAACGGCGAATGTAATCGACAAGTTAAAATCGTATAGGTACTAATGTTAGTTCGTGGTAATTTCCAAGTTTTAAGTTATCAGCATAATGGTCGACAAGAAACGATAAAAAGTGAACTAGCATGAAATCTGTAAAAATGATCTTAAAATGTGGGAAAATGACCTTAAAAACTAATAAACACCAAAAAATGAAAAAAAAAGTGCAAAATAAACATTGGTTATTCAGATATTTACATGCTAATGAAACACATTTGTGGCCAGGAGAGCATTGTCTAAAACATTCATAAAAAAAAAAAAAAATGCAAAATGCATCAATTTCCGAGCCTTAGTTATTACCTGTTAATAAATTAATGGTTAATAACTATTGTTTTATAAAGTATAACTTATAGCTTAAATTAGGGTGACCATAATTAAGAAAATAAAATACAGGACAAAAATATTTTTCATAATATTTTTAAATAAATAAGTATTTATTATATATATATATATATATATATATATATATATATAACTATTATAGATTAAATTTAAAAACATAAAAACATTATTTTGAAAAACATAAAATAACACAATGAAACTAAATTGATACTTTTTGAAATTTCTTCAAATTCTTTATTCATGCGTATTGTATACTTTACACTTTCTAAAAAAAACTTTTTAATTCATTTTACGACTAAAATTATTGATCTAATAGTACCCAAAAGATTTCTAGATTCTTATATTATTTTATTCAATAATTTCAAAAATTTTAAATCAACAGAAATATGATTAATATGGGACAGACTTGAAATTACAAGGAGACAAAAAGCGTCTTGAGAAAAGTTTGTCAGGACAACAGGACAAAGAGTCGAAATAAAGGACAATCCTGTATAAAACAGGACGTATGGTCACCCTATTGTACTAGCCAACGGATATATAATATTTTCTCAGAGTGTGTACTAAAAACAATTATTTGATCTCTCGACGATTTATAGTTATAAATTATTAATTCGCGCTATTTAATGTAATAATTACACTTAATATTATGATTACCTAAAACAGACGTGCGCCGCGTACATAACCGTGTTGTGGATAATTTTTGACTTTCCAACACAAGCCCAAAACACTGGTTACAGAAAAGCGCACTTTTAAGTCAAAATTAAACAAAATGTCGTTTAACTCGTTATCGTTGTACACATAATAATTCGGTATCGTTTTTACACCGAGTATTGAAGTGATGAGCCGATGTAAAATATTTGTTGAACTTTAATATTGTGTTTACATGTCGGTTATTGGATTTTAGATTCTGAATGAAGTGAAGAAGCTAGTGTTGTTACAATGATCTTTATTTTTTTTATTTATTTTTTTTTCTGTGTACAACTTTTCGTATAGAAATACTTGTCCAAAAGTTTCGATCAATAACTTTTTGAAACCGGATTTGCCTCTAGATTGTACTTAAAAGAGGTCATTTTTTGAATATCTCAATTCTTCAATTTTTTTTTTTTTGGAAAAAAATAC
>JAIPRM010002099.1:0-32534 GCA_025469315.1 Stegophylla sp. TES_Ste_2020 | reverse complement strand
AAGAATTGAGAAATTCAAAAAATGACTTTTTTAAAGTACAATCTAGAGGCGAATCGGGTTTCAAAAAGTTATTGATCGAAACTTTTGGACAAGTATTTCTATACGAAAAGTTGTACACAGAAAAAAACAAATAAATAAATAAAAAAAAATAAACATCACTGTAAAAACACTAGCTTCTTCACTTCGCTCAGAATTTAAAAATCAAGATTCCCCGTAGTTGGAAACGGTGTTTCTTCGTGGTCTGATTTATTTCCAAATATTTTTGAATTATAATAAATAATATACTAATATTACACTTTCTAACTGATAAGATGGGTTTATAGGTAGAACGTTTTTTTTTTTTTTTAGTTGAAATTTCTATGATGAAAGTATGGACCCTTCCATTGAAAAAAAATCCTGGTCGTGCCTCTGATGTACATAATATTATTTGTATGCATATTATACAATACTTTCGAGTATTATAACTCATTGTCGTTATTTAGTTGATTTGATGTTGAGAATTTGCCATTGGAAAATAAGTTAAAATCAGCATTCGTTAATATTTTAAGATAGACTCCAAAGTAAGTCGTATACTTTTATTCGAAACTTTCGATATTTCATTGAGTTATTCAAAAACAAATTATAATTATTATTATGTGACACAATAGTTTGCAATTTCGAATATAAAAAATGTTATGTTTGCGTCCACAAGCAAAACGTTTCGAGAAAGACGAACCACTGGGGGAATATAACAACAGTGATTTGAAATAATATTTTATATGTGAACGATAGACTTTTCATTTTTTGGAGCGGAAAGTAACCACTACTAAATATAATATTTTAGTTTTATTTTACTATGGGTCCTTTTTTTTTTTTTTTTCATGAATTTTATATGTATATATATATATACATATATATATACCGTATTTGTGGGTAGATCAATTATTATTAACAATTGACACTGACAGGGGGAGTTTTGACGGATGGGGGTGGTGGAGTGAGTGTTTGCGAATAAGAGGAATTCGCGAACAATAGGACCGTATTTTAGTCGGCCGTTTAGCCGGGACGTGACGGGGGGGGAGGGAGGGGGGTGGAAAATCTCCCGTCGATACACGGATAATAGGAGGGGTGTAGAGAGAAGGGAGACGTACACATAATAATAATAATATGAGTCACTGCCATTGCAAATTGCCGCTTAATAAGGCCGTGTCATTAGGCGCTTCTGACCTTTTGTTCCGACGCGGCGGCGGCGACGACGACAACGACGACGAACGAGGAGGGGAGGAGGTCACGTTCTTCGCTGCTGAAACGGCGGTCTGCGGGTCGTTGACAGGATTTTTGTCGTCGTTTCCCATATTGCAAACCAATGCCCGCGCGTCTGGTGGAGACAAGTTAATACATATATATTTATATAAATGCACCGCTACAAAATATTATATCAGTGTATATTATTATTATTGTAGTTTGACTTCTGTTGTATAATAATATGATGACTATACGTATCGTTAAAGTAGTTCCATACCGAAGTGACATCATATTCAATCCACAGGCGTGCGCAGACTTTTCTTTCTTTTTTTTTTTTGGTGGGGGGGGGTGGGGGTGCACGTTACAAATTAGGGGCCCGAATTATTTTAAACATAAATCGTTGTCGATTTATCGTATATTGAGTAACAGTTTGTTAAATGTCGATTAATAACATATTTCGTATTTTATTTACACACATTTACGGTTCGGTTGGGGAAGGCTTTAAGCCACTTCACATCTGTGATGTAACGCCGAATTCGGCAACGCAACACACAAACACACAATATTCGGTTACAACTCGACCCGACTCGAAAAAAAAGTCATATAAAATACACTAGACACCCAGCACTATTAAAATAATATAATAGTAGTCATTTGTTAAACATATTATTACCTCTAACCTACTATTTTATACTTATATTGTTAACTCGCTTCGTTCAGAATCGTTTTGTTGAAGAAATGATTTTAAAATTCAATACATCCGTCAAAGAGTATCTCAACCTGAAGAGCGAAGTACACTCTTTTTTCTTTTTCCTATATATGTATTATAATAAGATAAAAAAAAGTAAAGTAAAGTGTAGACAAGAAAGCCGGACATGTTTCGCTCTTCGTGTCGGATACTTTAGGTGAGCGTGTTGAAAATGACGAATATTATCGTTCTTTATAATATTATTATTATTATTATTAAGTTCTTTCGTTCGGCATCGTCTTGTCGAAGAAATGATTTATCGTTTCTTTGAAATTTAATATACATCCACACAAAGTGCTTCACACCCGAGATCCGGAGAACACCCATCGTGCGAATTATGTCCCGCTTTTTAAAAATTATTACCTACTACAGTAGAAGAAACATTTTGCGATCTACGTTTATAATTCAATAATAATTCTTCCGTCGAATGTCGCACAATAACCGTCACCTATATTTAATTTACGTGTGTCATGCCGCTGAAAGATTACCCTCCCTCCCTCCCCCCCCGCTCCACCCATTGTTGAATGAAATAAAATGACACACATTTTCACTAGATCAGAAAAAAAAAAAAAAAAAACCGAATGAATTGTGTGACAAAAGAACGTATAGTATAGTCTCTAGGGGACATTGTGCACAGACGAGAGAAATTTTTTATTTTCATTCCTACCGCATCGCGTACAATATTTTATTACCATATTGCTCGCCCTAAACCGATTTCATATTATTATTGTCACCAGAGGATTGGGCCTTATTTCCCCCCCCCTATTATTATTAGTATTTTCCCCCCTCCCCCCCGTGTTCGTATGCATATTTCAATATAAATTATAATCGAAGGCTCTCATTACGGATGTTTCAGACGACGTTATTGTAATACGGCCAATTAACGCGATAATATTATAATAATTAACTACTCACCTTTTTATGATAATAAGTATGTGTGTTGATGCGAAGGTACTTCCCCCCCCCGGAATTAATTAATTAATTATTAAAATACGCATATTATTATTATTATTATTATATTTTTGAAAAGGTAATTTCGGCATGTGATTTATTGAAAAATACTTAATTGCTAAAATCTGTCCCGTGAAAATCTCGTTTACGGCGTTTTGAATATATATTTATTTTTTTTGTTTTTTGTTTTGGTTTTTGGAACAAAAAAACTATTGATCTGTTTGAAAAACGATTTTATTTACTACCGCCGGGTAATGATTTTTGATGTGAAATGTTACTATACGAAACACCGTCGTCAACGCCATTTTTGTTTGGCCAGCAAACAGTTAAAATTTTTTCACACGTACTTTTTCTTCCATCAACAAAAAAATTAAGTCTTTTTAGAAAGGTTTACGTGTGCATAATAACAGTTTTTACAAGAATTAATCTTTCTTTACACAGTGTATTTACTACACATTTAATTGCAATTAGTAGTTAATGAACAGATTACACTTACACGTGATTTTCAATTATTGTAATATTATTGTCCTATTATTATATCAATATTTATTTTATGATTTATTATTCAATTTGTTTGTTATTTATTACAATATTACAGTATACTGTACTGTTGAAGGATTATACTTTTTTTGGCTTATAAGTTACATTTTTTCAAAATGTGTTCTAAATAAACGTATTAGATTAATTCAGTTATGAGGATTTTTTTTTGAGAACTTGAAAATAAATTTAATTGCCCAATGCAACCCTGACGATGTAGGTTAGTCATTTTGTAACTATTTTTTAACAAATTTTGATAAATTAGGTACCTTAAAATGAATAGATCTAATTTACAGACAAACTGCGGAAGAAAAAGAACAGCATATTTATGTATTTATAATTTAATAAACTAATAAATAATTATAATACATTTTTCGTAATTAATATGACGTGTATTTTTTATCGAAAACCCCATTTTTAATGTTTTTTTAAAGCTTTTTTGGAAGATTTGTTGAGCTTTATTGCTTTATTTTATGTGCTTTATTTTTTAAATTTTTTATTGCTTTAAAATCCGTATTCTAATTATCATGAATCGAATAGTGGCCGTCGGCCTAGAAAGGTTGGAAGACCCTCGTTCTACACAAAATGTGTTTTCATAAACATAAAATATAATTTTTGTAAAAACATTAGCTTCTACGAGCTCTACTCAGAATGTAAAATAAATTTGAATATTATTTTCTTCGCAATACACCTCTGTCCAAACACGAAATGTTTTAAGTATAAAATAATATCGTAAGTACTCTGCACAGGAAAATAAAATGCTCAAACGATAATTTTATAGCTTTTACAAAAGAGAAAAATTGAATTACACCCGTTTCGTATGAAATCTGAAACTAAGTATATAATTACTAGCCAAGAATGATAATTACAGCTAAGAGTACAAAGGATTTTTTTGTTTTAATAGTTTTATCGGAGCTTGAGACTTATATATAGTTATTTTGGAAATTTTGGAATTTTGAGTAATGCTTACAATGAAAAAGGACAAAGTATGACTAACAGTAACTGAATAATTGACAAAAATGAAGAAGAAAATAACAATATTTATAAAAAAGAGAAGGGGGGGGGTCCAAATATTGCTATTCGCATTTTGATTAATATGCTCGTCAGCTCAGTTAAGATATTTCACTATAATATCTAATGCATAATATATATTTGAAAACATAATTAAATAATACTTACATTCGTATTTTACCAAATATAATATTTCGAGTAGTTTTCTTTTAAATAAAACGCGATTTGTTCGCAGCGACCGTTTATAATCTATCTGAACTTTTAGTAACTATTCTCGCCGTTCGCCGTGTCCGTTAGATGTCGCTAACAGTAACGAAGAGTACAACAATATTTGATTTTTTTTTTTTTAACTTTAGGGTGCGCGGAGTAGTTAGTGTCAAAAATAACATTTTCCATTGGATCATGTGAGTTTTTTTCAACTAATACGAACATTAAGCGTCAGAAACGTAAATAATTACTGTTGTTTTTGATATATATATATTTAGTGGTCGGTCTCTCCAGAACAATGTTTATGCACATATTAGAGTATGTATAAATACTAATTATTATTTGACTCAATAAAAAATTTTTTTTTAAAAAGTGATTATATACACTTCATTTTATTTTCAATTATTTGTCATAGTTCTCATAAAATGAAAATTTTAATTTAGATTATGATTATACGATTAGAATTTATTATTTCACTATGATAAAAAACAAATTTTTTTTCAAAATTCACTCACAAATTCCATATTTTGGTATTAAAAATCACATGTTCCAAATTTCTAATTGAAAAAAAAAAAAAAGGTATTTAAACGATGAAAATCAAAAATTTTTTTTCATGAAATATTTGTATGTTTTTCAACATAAATTATTCAAAAACTAAGCATTTCGGTTTTATTTAATGTTAATTTATTCCTCTAGTTTTTGTCGTTTCCTGAAAAAAGTGATTTCAGGAACATGTGACTTTTGATTTTGACCTACTCGTATAGGTGGGAGTGGGGGCATCACTGTACACATACGGTTTTCATTAATTCTAACACATTTTATTAAATAAATTAATCCGCTATGAGTCTTTACAGTTCGTATACATCACTATGTAAGCTTATTATAACAATACAATAGAATTTAAATTTATTACCAAATATAATGTATGTAATAATTTTGTTTGTTTTTTTTTTTTTTTTTTTAGGTAAGGAATTAATTGGAGTGCAAATACCAGTACTAATTACGTAAGGCATAATTTAATTCTTATTAAATGGAAAAAAGAAAAAGCTAATTAATCGAGATCTATAATTATTTAAGGATCACAGTATTGACGTGATCGGATTATAATTATAATAATTGTACACTTGTGTTTTATTTTTATTCGATCGTTTTTTTTTTTTGTTTTTTTTTTCGGAAAATCAAGTATTTAGTGGAATCGATTTTTGTCGATTGTATCACTAAGAAAATACTTTGTTATATACCGTACAACATTTCCCTCCGCCCTAAAAAGGCTAAGGACTCATTTGTCTGATCGTATTCTGATGTCCAGGGATGGGGGATTTTGGATGATTTTTTTTTTTTTTTTTTGTATAGGGGGTACGTATAAATTGCAAAATTTGAATTATAATTAATTATAATTTGTAAACAATATTCAATACAATGTTGATTACATGTTATCACACCTCAAAATAATAATTTCATATAGATAAGTTATTGAAGTCAATGTTTTTTTATTAACCTAACCTACCCGTTCCACCAGTTCATTGACCAGTTCAGCGTTCGAGAATCTCAACTTTGTTATTATTATTCGTAGAAGTTATTGAAATGTTTTGGTTATTAAATCACTTATTTTTATATCCCGCATAGTCTTTCGACGTCTCTCTTTTGAATTGTGCGAGATAAGAACTCTTATTTATTTCAAAACGGTTTTTGAATTTTTTTTCTAAACGGATTTTGTTACTATTCTGACGATCATTTAATGAAACACTTTCTTTGTGATTGAAAAATCGTCGCGTTGTTCAATTACAACGACACTTTGCATAACAGCAACAATTATAAACGACCTGTTGCGACCCGTGATTTGACGTTTTTCACACTGGCAAAAAGGTAGCAATGTCACAGGCATTATCCATTTCATTATAAAGTAGTAGATATTGTAATTTTTTAATACCGTATAATGTACAAATGTACAATGTTTATTTGAAAATCTGTATTCAGTTGTCTCGTCCATCAAGATAATATTATAACATGTCATTAAAAAAAAAAAAAAACACACAAAACTGTCGTTTTGTTTACTCATCAGTATTATTTTCACAAATCATATTGAAATGTTATTTTGCATGTTTTATCTTGTTTGATGTCTGTTGGATCGTTTAAAATCCAATATGGATTTATCGTTTATGATGACGATTTTTTGATGTTTATTAATTACAAATAATTAAAACCATCGTTTGTATCGGCTTTTCAAAAATAAATCATTTCGTAATTCGATGTATAGCAAAAGAAGGTCACACAATACGAATTACACTTTGGTTGAACCAACCCGTGGCCATATGTATGCCTAAATAAAGCATTGAAATGCTTAGAATGATCAATTGAAAACCGTATCCCTTGCAGCTCAATCGGATCACTGATAAGGAACTGTTATCATTGATAAGGAACTGTTATCATACTTTAAATTTAATGTTATTGTAGTAAGTATCAGATCATATACTATGGATGTAGCGACAATGGACTGATAGCTGTGTCAACATATTTCAGGGCACTTGCGTTGTGCTCATACGCCAATCAAATCGATTTAAATTTAAAATTGTAAAACTTATTAGAGTTACACACAACTAATATCACGCATGCGCATTAGTGACAAGTGACCTGAAATTTAAATGTGGTGGGGATGATGTTGGACACAGTTCAGTATAGGAGTAAAATATAGTATAGCTTCGTCCATAGTATATTATCTAAGGTAGTAAGTGGTACCAACCGAATAAGAAAAATAATTTTATTTTTCTCAAAATGGTCGCTCTTAGCGTATTCCATTTGATTGCTTCAATTCACTATACGTAACAGTATATATTTTTTACTCTATGGGTTGAACACATATTAATATTTATAATTCATTATCGTTTAGACGAGAAGAATAAAATAACATATAATATGACAGAGAATTGTTTTTCCGACAAATTTTCAATTTAATTAGATTTGAAATTTATGATACCTTAGTATTTGCCTATTTAGTACTAGTCGTATTGTGAATTATAATAGTAAACGAAAGTTTAATACATTGTTTTGAATTTCGCGTTTCTACCCCTGATACGAGTACAAAACTCATTCAATTCAAAAAAAAAAAAAATCATCCAATCGAATTATTGGATTCAAACTGGGTAATAAAACACAACGAGTTAAAATAAAAACGCTAAGTATATTAAATTATTAATAAGGTCATTAATATTTATTTTTTATAATTCATACGGGTGCTATATGTTAAAATACTACTGCTATATAGAAACGAAAACGGGTGAGAAAAGGATTGAAAAATCAGTAATTAAAAATTCACAACTTCAATGAATAATAATAATATCTATAATATATATTTATTTTATCATGGAATCATAGTCGAGGAATATATAATAGCGTTGTCGTAGTCTTAGAATAATACTAATATGCGTAGTTATTATTAGCACTCGCATACCGTGGTGGACGACGATGACGAACTGACGGATACGGACGACGAAGACGAAGATACCGACGACGACGACGTGGTGACGGTGGTGATTTCGTATTCACTGATCGAGAACTCGTACGGTTCGGAGATTTCCATGGTTTGATCTATGTTGATCAAGTAACTCGGGTCGTAACCGATGCGACACAGTTCCTGGTTGATTTCCGCTATGTCTTCGGGCGACAGTATTCTGTCTCTGGTCATCACGTACAGTTGGTTCAAATAATCTCCGCCTGTTTTTTGAAAAAGAAAAAAAAAAGCAATTATTTCGATTGAAAAAACAAAAAAATATATAATTAATTCTGGGTCGCTGGCCAGTATACTAACTGTAGAACGGATTCTTGAACTTGTTGGCGATGTACATTATGAGGTACTTGTCTCTTTTGTAACCGGCAATGCAAGACAAGTAGTGTTCTTTGTCTGTAACAAGGAAACATTTTAAATCGATTGAAAACCCAAAATTTGTCCAAACCGGTGGCGCCGTTTGGTGAAAAAAATTACAGTGGTAGCAAATTGTTTCAAAAACAAAAAAAAAAAAAACAATAATCCCAGAAACAAATGAATCGTTATCGTAATATGTTCAATAAAAGTAGAGATTTAAGAGATTAAAAATATATTTCAATTTTAGTAATTAATAAAAATAGCATTCGTAGATGTAACGTGAAATTCTTTAATTATTACTCAGAAAATGTTTTTCTGTTTCTACATCTCTTATATTGTATAAAAATCACAATCGTTTTTGGGGTAGCGAAATCATACTTTTGCTACCCCCTATCGGTACCACCCCTGTGGTGGTCCAAACCGTTTCGCGGCCGGACACGGAATGAAGAGAAGATAGAAGAGTTTTTCGAAAAAAAAAAGAGAACGTATTATTTATTTACATAATTCGGATGGGCTGGTGCACAATACGTCGCCGTTGTCCAGAGTCAGAGGGCTGAGTTCTTCGAGTGGATTGCTGTCTGTGGAGGCGAAAAAAAAAAAAAACCAGAATTAGATTCACGATCGATTTGTACGTTTCACAGCAAATCGCCACGGACAATGCGATAACGGAACTTACAGTATCCTTGAGTGTAAACCATGAACGAGCCCCATGGGTAGCTGCCGTCATATGGTGACGTCACGACGCTTTTCGTGTACGATATTTGTCCGTTTCTGAAATTTCACCAACCGTTTTAATAATATTTATGTTTAGTCGTCGTCGATAATAATAACTGTCAACAGTACACTATCGATAAAAAAACAACGTGTTCACCACAACACTCGCCGTTCGGTGTTGAGCACAATATCATATTATGATAAATTTATCCAGATAAATAATCTATTATCTCTCGTTTTATCTAGACGGATCGAAAAATGTTAATTTGATGCATTATAATCAGTTGAAAAAAAAAAAACAATTCTGTCATCCGTACTAAATTATCCAGATATGTAAATTCCTACCACTGAATACAATTGCGTCAGACGTGACACATTTATCCTTAAATATGTCGCCCATAAACATTTTAGAAATTCGAATTAATTTTTCCAATAATATAGAAGTATCGTGAAGTGTGTAATTTTTAAAATAACGTTTTTCTAACATAACTTTCTTATTTTGTGCGATACTATTGATTTTTTTTTTTTTTTTGTTTTTTTAACAATTAATTAATACGGAAAAAAACAAATCGTCTTTCTATTCATCTTGATAAATTTTAGTCATATATTATCCTTTATCTTTTATCTTGGCGTTTTGTCGAAAAAGTATCTCTATCCAGATAGATGTTCAATTATTATCTTTAAATTTAGACGATTTTTCACTCTTTGCTCATCTTTGCTCACAACAACACACACACACACACACACACACACACACACTTACATCATATTGTATCCACGGTCCATCATCATGCGAGGGGAAGTGTAATCCCACGGATGCGACACCGACGTGTCGTACCAGACTTGTAACGAAGCGGCCGGGAAAGCAGTGCCTATAATAATATTATGTCGTAACGAAAATTTATTAATATCGTGTGTTTTTTTTTCTTTGGGGAACAAAATAATATGAGACTCTGGACGAAGCGAATGTCGCGTGATACGTACTGAGAAGACCGACTCTCGTGGTGTCGTCGAAGTCGTAGGTCAACGGTGTGGCCGAATTGACGTAGTATTGTCCGCCCAACGCTTCGTTTATCTGAAAACGGTTTTTAAGTGGTGAAAAAAATGAAAAATGAAAAAGTAGTCATCTTTCGTGATGGCGTTGGATCGATTCGAACCGGCGGCGGTGGCAGATTAGAATTGTATTGTAAAAAAGTACCTATTTTTTTCAACGCTCATTGAATAAAATTTCCATAAATATGGTTTAAGGGGGGCGGGTTCAGGCACCCAAAACACCCCCCCCCTCGGTTGCGCCACCGATTCGAAGGGCGGCGTTTTGAGTGAGAGAGAGAGAGAGAGAGAGTGAAAAAACCGAGTTTGCTTACGATTTCGGGCGCCAAGTTCTTTAGGATTTTGATGTTGCCGCACAGAGGGTATGTGTCGTAGTCGAAATCGATGTGATAGTCGGGGCCCAAGGTGAAATGCAAGTTCGAGGTGGTGGTCGTGGTCGACGAGCTGGTAGTGACGCCGTTGACGGTGGTCGAAGACGACGTGGTGGTGGTGGTGGTTATCACGCCGTTGAAGTCGTCGTCGGTGACGGTCGATATGGACTTCAGGTCGATCGATTGATCGATGTTGATCAGGTAATTGGGGTTCAGGCCGCTCTTGCGGATGTCGTCGAACGCTTTCTGGTACGTACCCCAGTCCGGTTGCTTCTCTCTGGTCAACATCCACACCAAGTGCTCGTCGTTTCCTGTAGAGAAACCGGGAACAACATTACATTTAACCCTCAACGTTGTTCCCCAAACGGTTGTCGATTATTCCAGAAACTGCGCGTTCCTCTTTTAGGAACGTGCATTAAAAAAGAAAATTGGCCAAACCGATTGTTTTGAAATTTGATGCCTAGATATAGAGACGTCCATTGCAAATATTTTGGTGCAACAGTGCTCGGGGGTTCGATTCTAACCCGGAAATTTTTATAATATGTATTAAAATAATATAAGAAAGAATTTGACGCAAGAAAATTTAGAAAATGTAAAAAAAAATTTTTGGAAATTTTCCTAACATATTTTTTCTCATTTATTTTTATATTATTCACTTCTATCGTCCAGAATCGTTTTATTGAAGAAATAATTTAACGTTTATTTAAAATTCAATACATCCGTCAAGAGAATCCCACCCGTCGTGCAAAGAACAACCACCGTGCGAAGTATGTCCGGCTTTTTTTCTACATAACATAGTCATCATAGTTATATTATGATTAATCTGATAAAAAATGAATAACGCTTAAAATTATTACAATCACTTTGAACGGAAAGAGTGGACTATGTAAAAAACGCAAAAATCTGATAACGATTAAATTTCCAATAACGATGAACATAAAAAAAAAATTATAACATTTTAATTTGTAATTTTTCGATAAACACAGTGTTCAATGATAATATAACGTTTGAATCGCAATAACGTTAAGACATTTATTATTTTTTTGGTTTTGTTATTCGAGCCCTCATTTATATTTATGACAATTCTTACCTGTGTACATGTTGTCGTACTGGTTGAGAACGACAAACACCAAATAATCCGACCACAAGTCGTCGCCTCCGATGCAAGCGATAATGTATTCTCTTTCGTCTATTAAAAAAAAAAAAAAACACAGGCAATACGCGTTAAAAAAAAAAAATTCTCTCGTAGCGTTTTTTTTTTTTATTCCAACTTACATGGACCCTCGAGCGTGTGCTTGATCAACAAATCGTCCGTGATCGGATTCTTTTCGACCACTGTGGATTCGTCTGAAAAACAAAAAGGGCGTATTCGATTTAATATTTTCCTTTACTATATTTTCACTATATGTATGTATATATACAGGGTGGTTCAATGGCGTAGCGGACTTAGAAAATAACTCGGAAGCAAACAGCCCTTAAAGACTTCAAAATTTAATAAATAGTATCGTTACTACTGGCTACGCAGATGGAACATTCGAATAATGCACTTCTGTAGTGTCTATATGCTTAATTGTTCATAATTTTTTCGAAGTATACTGTTTGAGAGGCGAGGAACCAACCCCCAGTTGTAAAAATATTGGAAAGCAACTGCTTCTAAAACGGTTCGTTTCGCCACAGGGGGTGGTTCACGAGAATAGGGCCAAAAATAGACGAGTTTTCCTCAACGCCGAATGGGAATGGGGGGAGGTCTAGCTGAGCTCATCAGATAATATGCCAGTATAAAATATGCTGAGTAATTTCCGTCGTCTTTTTTTTTCCGCCCCGTATATGATCACTGGACGGTTTTACGAAAACGAATAAGAAATTATTGTTTTTTTTTTTTTAATATTTTCCGCGTTATACTCACAATATCTGGGCGTAGCGATGCTGAACAAGCCGTATGGAACGTTTGGACCGTATGCCGATCTGATTATTGTCTGTGTGGATTCAATGCGCTGGGTGCTATGAAAAAAAAACTTTTTTAACTCTCTATTACATATTACTTAATCCACTTCAATTTTATTTTGCTTAAGACGATTTCGAAATATAATATTCAAGACCTAATGCAAGCGAGTTCTAATCGTTTTTGCGAATTCCGCACTGGATATTAGAGAAAAAACAATACTGGAAATCGATATTAAAGCGAGAAAAGATTGATCACTTACAATTACGTCAGTTTATGTTTTCCATACACATAGCATTTTATTTATTTATTTTTAATGTTACCCGTTTTTTGGTTATAAAGACGTGGTCTTTTTTGTACTCACGCTAGATTGAAAGTCGAATCGATCATCACGTAGTCCGTGTTGTAGTCGAACGTAGTGCAAGGAGTGGTGTCACTGAATATCAATCTCATATTGGACGCAGGCCAAACGTTGCCTGTTTCGAGAAGACAAATTTGAAATTTATATCGAATCGATAATTTAATTTGAATATTTTACTTACTGAACAGTCCGGCTTTTGTCGATATCGCTCCGTTCATGTATGTCGGTGTTGCCATTTGCAGATGCCAGATTCCGTTCATGAAATTGGTTGCCTAGAAAACGTACAATTAACGCAAAATGCACACAATGTTCAATGAAATTAAAATTAGAAAAGTCCAAATAGACGTGACCCATATAATACACATGAATTTCGTTTAGTGAAATAATTAAATCGTTTAATTATAATTCTGTGTTAACCTACTAATTTTATAGAAATTTAGAGTTATTTCACTTTTTGGCGACTGACTTGTTGCGCAAAGTGAAATTGTCTAATATATTGTATGTCCACTAATGTACATACACACACATAAGGATACGAGGATACGTACGTATGTAGTTTCGAAGCTCCTTAAGGTCCAACTGGTCGGAACAATTGTCGGGTATCCGGGAAGAGAACCTAAAGGACCAGGACCTTCGGGACTTAAAGGATTCAAGTCTAAAGGACCGAGATCTTTAGGACTCAAAGGACTTCCGGGTCCGAGTGGTTCATGTGGACCGAGAGGAAGATCGTCTGGACCGAGAGGACTGTCGGGACTTAAAGGTACGTGTGGTTCACATGGACCGAGAGGATGACCATCTGGTCCCAGAGGAAGACCGTCTGTGCCGAGAGGAAGATCACTTATATCGGGAGTAAGATCGTGTGGGCCGAGAGGAAGATCACTTATATCGGGAGTAAGATCGTGTGGACCGAGAGGAAGACCGTCTGGACCGAGAGGACCAGATCCGGTAGTGATGCTTCGACTTGTTGTAGATGACGACACAGTAGTACCGTCGCTAGTAATAGTAGTACTGGTTGTTGTGATCTGGAAATCGTCATCTATGAATATGTATTCTTCTGTGATGTCAAAGGTGTGATCGATATGAGTCAAGTATTTTGGACTGTATCCGCAACGCAAGAGTTCTTGGTTTATGTCTTGAATGATATCTGGAGTCACTATTCGGTCTCTGGTCATCACATAAAACATGTTGTGTGGACTCGAAGCTGTAAATCAAACAAATAATATTGTAATAATAATATTTATACAATAGTAATAGTAATTAAAATAATAAAATTGTGTTGAATGTCAACTGATTTGTGAATACTAACGGTAAAATGGATTCTTAAACTTGTTGGCCAAGTAAAAGAGTGTGTATCTGTTCGGTGAGTATCCCGCTACACCCAGAGTGAATTGTTGTGTGTCTGTAACACAAAATCAAAGAGAATAAAATTAATAATAATCATTTACATTGTCAATATTGAAAATATAAAATATTAAGTCCAAAAAGAAAACATATTTACATAAAGGTGATGGACTCGAGCAGATGATTCCGTCCATAGTCAGTACGCTTATTTCCTCGATTGGACTGGGATCTATTGGGGGAGGAAAAAAAAACAATTAGATATAACAGATTTTTTTTTTTTTCAAAGAGGACTTTTGGTGGCATCATTTTATTAACTAACAGTATCCTTGAGAATACACGTTGAACACGCCCCATGGAGTGGATCCGTCGAAAGACGAATACAAAACGTTGTACGTCTTGGTAATTTCTCCGGTGCTGAAACGTTACGGAACGCGTTTTATGAGACAACGAATCGTATCGAAACGCGTGTACGTACCAATAAAATACACATTATATTATTATTGGTGTTTTGAATACTCACAGCATGTTATACCCGCGATCCACCATCAGAACAGGAGATTTGTAGTTCCACGGTGCCGTGTTTCTGTCGTCGAAAATCGTTTGTAAGGATCCCGAGGGGAAAGCCGTATCTATAAACATTACGGAAAACACACTCGTTATTTATTTATTTATTTATTTATTTTTTTTACTGTTTTTGGAAATCGCTGTGTACGCGTAAGTACACCGCGGTCAAACGAGACACGTACTCAGAAAACCGAATTTTCCTCCGTCCACGTCCTGCGTGAAAGGCGTGGCGGAATTCATATAGTATTTTCCGCTCAACATCGCTCGTATCTGGAAAAAAAAAAAAAAAAAAAAACGTTAATTATTTTTCATAACATGTCCGTTCCGTTCGTAATTATTGTTATTATTTATTAAACGCCAATCGGAAATTTTACCAATATAAATATGGTAATGAGGTACATATTAACATGAATAGTAATTAAATCAAAATAGGCTATGGTACGTTTTTTAAGTTATTGAAATGAAAAGAAAATACAATAAGTGCTTACGATATTAGCTAAAACAATATAAATATAATAAAATAATATTGTGTGAGTGGCTGAAGGGCTAGTAGTTATTATTGGCAGCTCTGAGCCATATACGATGTAAAATATGGTTGTGACCATATGAACAGTGAGAAGGGATCCTAAAATGGGTATAGTAGCAAGGAGTTCGGGGGCATCCAGAGAACCGTTAAGGAGAGAGTTAAGGAAATCTAAGTCAAGGTAAGAAATAGGGACACTAAGAACTTGTCTTGTGATTGCATAATCGCGAGGCTCGTGATGAATGTTCATTTTAAAGGCGATAAAATTTGAAAAAAATTGATTTTGTAACTATAAAATACTAAATTTTTACGCGCCATTATCTTAAAAACGAATTATGTAAACGTTTTGCTCGCCTCGAAGCGCAATAATGTATTTTATTATATTCGAAAACGGCTAAAACCTCGTTGGCGACTCACGTCTTCGGGTGACAAGCCCTTCAATATCGGGACGTCTCCGAACAATTCGTAGGTGCCGAAATCGTACGGGATCGTGAAGGCCGGGTTCAGGACGAAATCCACGGTGGACGTGGTGGTGGTAGTGGTGGTCGTGGAACTGACGGTGGTTCCGTCCACGGAGGTGGTCGAGGACGACGTGGTCGTCAGCGATTTGATCACGGCGTCGCCGCTGATGTCGTCCGGAGTGACGGTGCTGATCGTCGACAGATCGATGGAATGATCGATGCTCATCAGATAGTGAGGGTTCAGACCGCTGGCCACGATGTCGTCGAACGCTTTCTTGTACGTTTCCCAGCTGGGGTTCGGGTTCCTAGTCAACACCCACAACAGACGGTCGTCGTTGCCTGAAACACGGAATAATTCATGGAAAAAAAAATGAATACGTCCAAGGAGTATTATTGTAAATATACGAGGTTGGCCGGTGGGTTACTTTACGTACCACCCACTTCATGGCAAAAGAAAGATGTCCAAGGAGTATTATTGTATATATATATATATATGAGGTGTGACAAAAAAATAGTACGATACGGGTAGATGCGGGCGGAAGTTACTTTGCCGCCCTTTTCATGGAAGAAAAAGTCCATCCAAGGAGTATTATTATAAATGTATGAGGTTGGCCGGTAAAGTTACTTTACAATCCGCTAGCATGGAAGAAAAAGGTTGTCCAAGGAGTATTTGAGAGATTTATATATTTAGATATTGTTAAATTTAAATTTTTGAATTTTGAATTCTTACCGCAAAATATGTTGTCGTACTGGTTTAGTACGGCGAACACCATGTACTCGTCCCACGCCGAATCGCCTCCGATACAGGCCACGGTGTAGTGTCTTTTATCTGTAATCATAGTTTTATTAGTGATATAACTCATTTTGAGACTAAGTATAATATTATTTATAAACTCACAGGGTCCTTCGATTGGATGCGTGATTAATGACTCGTCCGTGAATGGATTTTTTTCCACGAGAAGATTGTTGTCTAGAAAAACAATTCGTTTTAAAAGATTGAAAGAGTTTTATATAACGAGTGATGCGAATATTTTTTTTAAAAGAAAGATATTTTGTAATTTGATTACAGCAACAAGTGTGTTTTTAATAGTCGACTTACAGTACGTCGGTGTTCCGACGTTAAAGATGGCGTATGGGCTCTGTGAACCATATGCTGCCTTGAACAATGTCACTGTGGAATCGATGAGCTGAGTGCTAAAAGAAAAGTGAAAATATATATATATATATTTTTTAATTTGTTGTTCGCGACTGACCGGACAGGTGTGAAACGTATCGTTTGCAACTTTTTGATAATAATAACAGATTTTTGCTAATTTCAAAATATTTTCCCTTCATTGAGATTTAAATTGGAGTCGACTAGCGTTTCAGTCGAACCAAATTAGTAACAATCAAATACCTACACAAATAGTTTACTCTCGGTAAACCACCAGTTGCATGGTAAAAAATACTGTTTTAAATTCTAATATTATATAGTTTCATAACGAGTTAGTCCCAAAAAAATAAGAAAAATGGTTTTTTCTTCACACCAAAGAGTCCCAAAAGTTTATTAATTATGCGGTTCATTCTAATAGAAATAATTTTAAAATTTCGCATTGATTTTGTTACAAGTATTAGTGTTGAAATGCATTTTTATTTTTATTTTTTTAAATTTTTATCACACTGATTATGTAGCTTTTTTTCAAAAAAAAATATAATATTATTTGGTTCCAAATAGTTGAAAATCAAGATCAACACACACACACACACATAGTTAATGACGTTGAAAAATATTCAAAAACAATATAACATATAAGTAGTATTAAACTTTTTTTGCATTTATATTTCAATACGTTTTCTTATTTTTTTTTTTGCCATATATTTAAGTTCATATATTGTATACTTACGCGAGATTGAACGACGAATCGATCATGTAATAGTCGATGTTGTAGTCGAATTCGGTGCAAGGAGTGGTGTCCTTGAATATCATTCTCAGATATGAGGCGGGGTAGGTGTTACCTGTGTTACGAGACGACAATTTAACGGGGATGTGAGTCATAGAGTAAAGAATATATTATAGAGGATTACTGTAGTTACGTATAGTGAATTGAAGCAATCAAATGGAATACGCTAAGAGTGATCATTTTGAGAGGAATAAAATTATTTTTCTTATTCGGTTGGTACCACTTACAATAATAACACTTAATTTTAAAGTATGATAAGTAGTTCCTTATCAGTGATCCGATTGAGCTGCGAGGGATACAATATTTCTATACGGTAATTCGATTATTTTCAACAGGTCACTCTGAGCGTCACTCCGTTTCAGTGCTTCACTAAGGGGTTTCATTTTGAGTGCGCGAAAAACACGGTAGTATTATTTTGTGTGTATAATACAATGTTATTATAATGATGTGTTAGATTTTGAAATTCAACGTACTGAAAATTCCGGTACGCATTGCGTCCAGACCGTTCATGTACGCAGGTGAAGCCATCTTGACGTACCATGCTCCTTGGAACGCTTTGGTGGCCTAAACAATAATATAACATAATTATATTATGTAAACGTTAGAATACACGATAGGCAAAGGTTTTTTTTTTTTTTCTGTTCAAAGAGTAAGTGGTGTTTGAATTTTCGCCCCGAGAGAGTTTTTTTAATTAATGATTTTGAGTTTGGTTCATATTACGCGAAATCGCTCGGTAAAATTGTAATACTTAAACGAAATGCACGTCTCCCAGTGGCGTATTTGAGGGGAGGGCGATGGGAGTTTTTCTTGGATCTCCTTGGAGTTTTTTTTTTCATCGATATGTAATGTTATAAACGTTCAACTACAGGTGGACCGTTTTTTTTTTAAAAAAAAATTAGAAAAAGACCAATTTTCTCTACATATTTATATATCTTTAATACTTGTAACCAATAAGAGTGAATTGTATACTTAATTTAAAATTTTATTTCGAGTGAAATTAAGATAAATACTCTTTAAAATTTGTTCGATTTTTCGTTGACAGCAATGATTTTTTTTTTTCAGTAACAAGATTTAAACATATTATTATACATTATATTCTACGAAGTACCTATTTCATTTATAAATTATTAATTTATATATATATATATATGTAAAAGTTAAATTATTTTACTTTTATTATAGTTAGAAATTTTTACACACAAAAAAAAATGAAAGTTACATGTTATCAATTTTGTAAATATGATATGGTTATATAGTTTTATTTTATTTTTTTAATAAGCCACTGAGGAGACACTGAATGTGTAAGAAACAATCAAAAGCACGTTTTGATTGACATGCAGAGAAAACGAGCTGATGAAAGACCTTTTCAAGTCAAGATTTGATTTACAAAATATTTGTTTTAGGAGGTAAAAATGGATTTTTGGGTCCGGATGACAATATAAGTGTAAGGATATATAAGTTACAAATCGCCCCCCCCTCCTCTTTGGAGTGTAGTAGATACGCTACTGCCGTGTAGGTTACAACTCACGAGTTGAGATTCGAACGTTCTGACTTTCCACGACAGAGGAACTATTGAAGGGAGTGGACCGCACACAGGTGGAACTGGTAGATGGCCCGGGCACGGCGGCGGCGGGATTCCGTGACATCCTCCGCAAGGACACGGTCCTGGAACGCACGCTGGGCATGCCAATGCGGCAGCGATCACGAAACTAAGACATAGCACGGCTAACTTCATCCTAAATGATTTGGAAAGCAAAAAAAAAAACAAACAAAAACAAATAAAAAAATGTTATTTTCAAAAGTAATAATGCAATAATAGTGGGGGAAAAAACAGTTTATAAAACGATAATGTCACTTATTAATACTTCCAATTTGTTTCCTCGTGATTTGCATTATAGTTATTTTAATAACAATTGAAACAAAAAGGAAAAATATAATTTTTTTTTTTTATTACAATTATTATACTACAAACATTAGGGAATTTGCCTCGCTGAAAACGGATTTATTTTAAAACGCTCGAGTTGAAGTCGTTGTAAACGTTTCCACGTTTTACATTATTTTCGACTTTTGAAATATTCAAAAAACAAAAAAAGTCTATTCCCTAATGAAATATCGTATACGTTGTGCGTTTTTTTTTGAAAAATTTAATTAATGCAAATTCAAAAAATTTCGTTTTTAATGCATAATTTTTGTGAAATATTTTAATCTAAATTCGGCTCATAATTAAACGTCGTGATAGCTTTGAAATAATTTTTTCCAAACGAACTACTCTACACTTCGTTCCGCTCAAAATTAAAAATTCGAATTCACACATTATACTGATAAATTAATATTGAAAAAATTGTGCGCAATTATAATATGTGCTTGTACATATTGCATATTTTATATTCAAAATCGATAAAGTTTTTATAAAGAAAAGCTTACCTGTTAGTTGCCTTAAACGGGTTCCCAACAAGATGAACTGTGAGTTGATTATCCGGGGTGTCGACGCCTCTTTTTATAGTCGAAAAATCGAGCAAATATTGTTTTTTTTTTTTTTTTTTTGTCCACGCCACAAATCAATCAACGTCAACCGTCGTGTTTGCAGTGTTTGATTTTTGGCGTTGTTTTATTATTTATTCAATATAGTTTTTTTAAAGTTCACATCACCAAAAATATGATTTATGACAATAATTTTGAAAATGTAAATATACAGGTATTATTGCATTTACAGTACGGCACATTAAAAAAAAAAAAAAAAAAAACTAAACATAACCTATTATTTTCATTTCTGACTTGTGCACTTACGAGTCGTTCGGAATTTTCGTTCTTTGAAATCTCCAAGCAATTATTCGTATTTTTTTTTGTTTTGGTATTACACTCAAAGTAAGTCATTAATAATCAGTACAAACTATTTTAAAATATCAATTTGAAGACGTACTTAATACATATTTTTATAAATGTGTTTTTATTTATTTGATATGATTTCTAATCAGGACTCAAAAAATTTGAAATGTTTTAAAAGTTCCATCTAGTCTTGATAACTTATTTTTAAAAATTTGTATAAAATGAAAAATCTAAAACAAAACGATATTTTTTTATTTTATTTATGAATTCTTAGAATACTCGCTGAACTGTACAAATAGCGAATTTTAAATTAAAAATCTAGGCGTTCTTTTCTTTTCGACTTCATAACCGTTTTTGAAATTCGATCTTTATCTACGTTTTTGACTCGAAGTCTTTGGAATTTTTTGCTCGCGATTATTTTATTCAAACTTAAAATCTGAACACGATCGTACAACGGAATGGTCGAAAATCGTTTGACAAAGTAAGACGGTTAAAAATACTTATTTTGAAATCTAATAATCTCTTCCTGAATTAGAACACTCAGACATATATTATTTTTAAAATTCGATATTATCTTTATCTCATCTAGAACCATATCAACACTATACTCATACACAACTTTGTGTTATTGACTTTTCTCAGTTGTACTTTTTCAGTCACCTTTAACCTCCTTTCGTTTTCTATACGTAATCTCCGTTCGTAAGCAGTTAACGTCTTTTAAGTGGTAAATTATTTCATCTCTCGACATCAGACCACTTTTTTAAAACATATTTTTCAATCGTTCATGATTATTCTCCACTAACAACCTCTAAAAAAACCTTATTCTTATTTGTACTCGTTTCCTGATTGTGTCATGATAATAATTAATTATTTATTATTACTTTAAAATACAGCACTTAAATACATTATGATTTTTAAACATATTTGTAAAAAATAATGTAAAGTAAAGGCAAGAAAGACGGACATACTTCATATTACGGATGTTTTTCGCTCTTGGGGCGGGTTACTCTTGGTGGGTTTGTGGAATTTTGGAATTTTAAAGAAACGATAAATCATTTCTTCAATTAGACGATTCTGAACGAAAATAGCTTATAATATAAATATCAATAATAATCGTCATTTTCAACACACTCATCAAGAGTATCTGACCCGAAGAGCGAAGAAAATCAGTGGTTCGAAGTATGTCCGGCTTTCTTGCCATTACTTTACTTTACTTCGCTTTGCTTTACTATCTATTTTTATCTAATAAATAAAGGGAAAATATAACCTGAGAAAAATGTGTCAAAAAAATGTCCAAAAAATTTTTGTTTACATTTTCAAAATTTGTTTCTTATTTTATTGTCTATCTATGTTTAAATTTTTATAAAGTTCGGATCAAAAAATTATGGTTTCTGAGTCTTTTTTTGTCAAAATTTGGGTAGTTTAAAAGAAAATGAAAAATTGAGAAATTCAAAAAATGACCTCTTTAGAGTACCAACTATAGGCGAATTCGGTTTCAAAAAGTTGCTGATCGAAACTTTTGAACAAGTATATCTATACGAAAAAGTGTCTACAGAAAAAATAAAAATAAACATCATTGTAAAAACACTAGCTTCTTCACTTTGTTCAGAATCTAAAATGTACATTAGTAGTCCCTATAACGTGTTTTTTTTTTTTTTTAATTTATAATATTTAAATCAACACCATTTAAATCCGGTGTTAATTCAATTAAACGGCTTAAATTCATAAAGTCTTCATTTAAAATTCATTTTAATTTTGAGTGAAGCGATTTTTGCTGTGATTTTCATTTTTTTTTTCTCTATACGCTTTTTCGTACATGAACGCTTGCCCAGAATTTTCAACCAGTAACATTTTGAATCAAAATTTGCCTCCAGATCAGTGTTTCTCAAAGGAAGTGCCACCACGCATTATTTTATTGTATTTTTTCTAACACTTTTTTTTTCTCATTAAAATTATTTTCTATTTTCTCACTTAATAGTGGAATATAAAAGTGGCTGAATAAAAAACGTTTTATTTTTTTATCATAATAATAAACTTTATAATTTTTGAGTTTTACTGACGAAATGATTTATCGTTTCTTTAAAACTTAATATACACACACACCAAGAGTACTCCATTCAAGGATCGAAGAATACCCATGATACGAAGTATGTCCGGCTTTTTTATATACTTAGGACTCGATTGAGTGGCAAAGCACCACGATCGAATTAATTGTCGCATTGTTTATCCTTACCCCCTCCCAAATCGAAAATCCTAAGTACTCGACTGATCACATCGTCTTATGACTTCGGTGACCTCGGAGTTTATTTACACAATAAGGTCATCCTTAAAATCCTAACACCGTGACCGTTTTTCAGTACCATTATTAGTCACTTTGTAGACACTAACTTTGAAGTCACCCGGTGGTACTTGATATATACGCCCACTATCGACAACAAAAGGTTATCAAAAAAAAAAAAAAAAAAAAATATGATCATCTTTAGAATAATTAGTAGAATGTTAACAGTATCACTATTTTCTTCTTAACATCTTGAATTCTTCAAATTTTGAGCTAAGAACGAAATCAAAATCAACTCGTATATATTTTCAACGGCCCTTAAAAAGTCTCAAAAACCTTGTCTCGAACTTTTACTGTTAGGCATTTTTGATGTTAGAATTTGTGTGAATTTTTTTCTGCTTTTTACACAGAAAATTAAGTTTTTTTGAAATTAAGCTACTGGTATTCTTTTACAAAACGATTCCTCGCATGTTTTCGATCTATATAATATAGTTTTGTAAATAATTTTTTGCATTCGTTTAAATTTATAATATTACTCAAATAAAATTATGTTTATTATGTATAAAGGTCTTATTATAAATTTTCATTTGTATTGAAATCAGTTAAGTCTGACTAATTTTAAAACTAAAGATATCAGCACTGTATACTCAAAATCATTTTATTGAAAAAACGTATACTCGTTTTTCGATATTCAACCTATCCACCGAGAGTATCCCACTCGAAGAGAGCCATCTACCCATGGTTAACAAAAATTGTCTGTTTTTCTTTTTATTCTTCGGTTTCCTGCTACGATAAATTTTTGTTTTGATGACCACATTCAAAGTAAAAATTACAATCCAAATTCTAAAATAATATTTTAGAAAAAAAAAAAAAAAAACGAGATGTATTTGTTATTTAATTCATAAACACTATGGAAGAGTCATGCAAAGGTAATTTTGAATTCAATTAGTTCAAACAACATGTAAGATTATGAAAGTATTGTAAAGAGTTTATTTTTAAATGACGAATGTCTTAGGAAATAAATTTTAAAAATGATAATTTTATAAAATAACATTAATTTTTTCCACGAATCCCGACCTAACGTAACCACTATATTGCGGTCACATAAAAAAAATTGTAAATCGAGTGTAAATATATTCGACATGAATATTGCGTAACACATTTCAAATGTGTCTTGGCATCAAAAAAAAAAAAAACATTTGTATGTATTCAATTTTATAAAATAAATATTTGTTTAAAGGAAAAAAAAAAAAAATGGATACCTGTTGCTGATTTTTTTATATGTCAATAAATTTACTATGTGATTTGTGTTGATTTTATATAATTGCTAAACAATATATTATATTCCATACACAATAAATACTACATTGTTAAAAAATTAACGATAACGAAACTAAATCATGATTCTATAAAAAATTGAATTCATAAATACTATCATTTCCAGTCGATAAGTAGGTATAAGTATATCATTATATTATTATTATGTCATTTTTCTTAATTGAATCTGACGTGACATATTATATTTGATTACCATAGTTTATTATCATTATCATTATTTAATGAAAAAATATCGCGATAATGTTTTCGTCGGATTTTCAAAATGACATAAGACATTTTCTATTATTTTCGTGATTTTATTTTGTAAATAATACAATATTGTTTTATTATTTAATATATTTATCGTTAAAATGAATAATATTATTCAAACGTAATGCGGTTTATTTATGATTATTTATGTGTGATTTATACAATTATTTAACTATTTTATGTTGTGAAATATCATTGTTTAACAATAAAATTAATCTTTATCGTATTTTGAACAATCACGTCCTAATATGGCGAGATTTCTTTTTCGCAATAAAGTAATACAATTATATTGAATTTATAAAATTTCACACATAAGGATTATAAATTATTGAACAATAATATTATAATCAGCTCTAAATATGACGTATAAAAATTTTTAACCAATATTTGTTATACACTAGGTATTGGATTGCATATTGGATTTAAAACTATTGAATTTTCTGATTTGTAACAACATAACAATATTTTTTTATGAGTATACCAGTAATTTGTTGAACTATTCTGCGGCAAGTCACGTTTGATTTAGTTACATTGTTTCCGCGTATATATCACATGGGCATATTTTAAATTTCAACAAAAGAATATTGTAAATTAAAAAATATTTTTTTATAGAGTACTTTTAGGAATTCAATACTAAACTGAGTTTATATACCCATCGCGATATTTCCTGAATTAATACGAGTAATTAATTTCTGTTCTTTTAAATTCTGAACGAAGTGAAGAAGCTTATGTTTTTACAATTATGTTTATTTATTTACTTTTTCTGTGTACAACTTTTCGTATGGATATACTTGTCCAAAAGTCTCGATCTGTAAATTTTTTGAAAACCGATTTTCCTCTAGTTGGTACTTTAAAGAGGTCATTTTTTGAACTTCTCAATTCATTTTTTTTTTTTTTTTTTGGAAAAAACTACACAAAATTTGACAAAAAACACTTAGAAACTATAATTTTTTGACCCAAACTTTATGAAAACTTAAACATAGATAGAAAATAATATAAGAAAATTTTGGAAATGTGAAAAAAAAATTTTGGATATTTTTCTAACATTTTTTGTTCTCATTGAATATTTCTTCCTTTATTTATTAGATAAAAAAAAAAAAAAGTAAAGTAAAGCAAAGTAAAGTATGGACAAGAAAGCCGGACATACTTCGCACCACGGATATTTTTCGCTCTTCGGGTCGGATACCCTTGGTAAGTGTGCTTTTTTCGTTCAGAATCGTCTTATTGAAGAAATGGTGTATCGTTTCTTTAAAATTCCACAAACCCGCCAAGAGTACCTGACCCGAAAAGCGAAGAATATCCGTGGTGCCAAGTATGTCCGGCTTTTTTGCGTTTCCTTTACTTTTTTTTTCTTTTTTTTTTTTTAATAAGACTCGCAGTTACAAAGACTACAAATATCACGTATTTTGAATTGAATTTAATGCGTTTTCTCACAGCAGTTATCATGAATGGGTAAATCTTCGCAGAACACCCTGTATACATGACATATATTACATAACTACGTACACCATTATCGTATATTAATATTATTATTGTCATCATTATTTTACAAGTCGTGGAAAATACCATTACGATTACGGAACCACGACCGTTTTATATTAAATTCAGAGTGTATATTATTATGCTGTCAAACGGAGTATTTAATCTGCAGCATATGTCGTGTCGTTAAATTTGCATTCACAACGGCCTGTTGTTTTTTCATTTTTTTTTTTTTTTTTGACGAACAATAATGCACACGTCCACTTGTGCGTCGTCGCATACACGTTTCATATTAACAACAAAGTACGTTCTCGGTAGTGATAAAAACGAAATTTACAACGCGATTAAATTTGCGTTTATTGTAATAAAATGTAAATCCGATGTGCCTTTCTGCGCTGACGGAAATAGGAAAATATTTCAACGGCGCGTTTTAGATTCTAAATAAACTATGGAAAAAACCTGTCAGTTTTATAATACAGTTTTTATTTTCGCCAGAAAAAAATTTAATTAATTTTTCCCCTGGCGAACTCTATAAATATTCACGTGGTCTAATGATATATATTTTTTTTTTTTATGCTTATGACAGAAAATTTTAGAATCTAAGCAAAAAAAAAAAAAGACCGTATTGATCCTAGTCAGTGGCGTACGCAGATTGGGGGGGGAGTGCTAAGAGGCTGAGATCCTTCCCGTTGTTGTCCGTATATTATATGACAGATAAAACTTAAGTGTTACATTTGATGGACTTTTTTTTTATTTTTCTCTGACAATATTTTTGAGTAGGTGTAATATATTTTAATTAAGTCTCATTTAATCCTTCTGCAGACCATATTATATTGCCATCCAAATTGTATTTTTAACATGTTATTTTCGAAATTTTCCCGAAGAGCAAAATATTTTTCAACCCCCCTCCCTTAAAATAAATAAATAAAAAATATTGTACTGTTTGAAAAGTGTATAACTGAAAACTTATATTAGAAAATACGTGTGTATAATAAAATAATAATTGATGTTCATAAAGCTGGGCCGGCTTTTCGATTATCTCATTAATTGAATATCCAATCATTTCTTGAATCTAACAGGTATATTGATAATCTAACAGTTAATCTGCTGTTTCGATATTTATTGAAAACATTAAAAAACCAAAAAAAATAATAATACAATTGTAGATACACCCCATGGAGCGTCGTTCAGCGGAGTATCAGTACTTCAGATTTTATTTTTCTTCAACAATTTTGGCTTAAATATAAATATATATATATATTATGCTCAGCACCACCCTATCGCTAAGGGAACGCCCAAAACATATTCATCAACCTCTGGGGGGGGAGTGGGGGTTGTATCGCCCCCGTTGAGAACTACTGTATATAAGCTAAACCATTCGTGAAATTTAATTTTTAGTTACTTAGTCCGAAAATGATTGTGTTAAAAACTGGTAATTTTCACCCAATCGATAGCAGTTATACAGTGTGGAAAAAAAAACAGACTGCTTATCTATTTTATAAATATTACTACAGAACTTTAAATGTGTATCCGAACGGAAAAAAGTTCAACGAAAGTCCTCCCTGTCTTTTTGATAACGCTCAAACACCACTGTATATATTTTGTATTTAATATAGATTCAAAAGCCGCCCCCCCCCCCGATAATAATCTTCTCTTTGACGGAAATCCGACTGTAAAAATAATCCTCCTCTACAGCAGCTGCAGCTTGAAAACGATACACACACACACACACACAACGATGAAAAGACGCATTTGGAAAATTAAATACACCTTCCCCCCGCGAAAGTTTGTCGAACGGCGGGTCTCTTATTCGGCGAGAGAAACATTTCTTTACGGGAAAATTAATCGAACGTCGCCAAGGACCGAGATATCGAAATCTAAATGGAAATTCATAAAGATAACGTGACGAAATGATTGAAGACGGAAAATCAGTTTAGCATTTTTCCACCCCAGACACGAGTATTTATCCCCTTGCAGCTACGACGGAACTAGTGTTGCCAACTCTGGAGATTTAACCCTAGTTCTAGGGAATTTAAATTCTGTTTAGAGATACAGAAGGGATTTTAGATATTTTCTAGGGAACTATTTCTATCATTCCTTTGCATTACATAGAAAAATAATAATTTTCTGTGTTCGTATAGAACATAGTTTGAAGATGAAACCGTGGTATAGAACAATGTATGCTATGATAACAACACGAGTGATTATATTAAATATTAATTCAAACTTCAAAGACTTTATTCTCATATCTATATTTTTTATGTATTAACTTTATATTAATTTGCTCGGAGTATAAGCGTAAAATCGTTTTCAAAATTTTCATTATTATTTATTTACTAATTTATTGTTAATTTAATTTTTATATTTAAACTTAAACGCAAGGGCATATTTTTTCGAAATACATCAATAGTTTTTTTAATGATGTAAACTCTGAAGTTCAAATTTGGTGCAAAAAATTTTTTTTCATGCATTTAATTTGAGACTTACGGATATTTTATCTACTGATTTTTAAAATATTTAGTTGGCAACACTGAGCGGAACACCCCGAACCCGACGATATTATAATATTGCTAGGGATTATAAATATTAATATATTGCAGTAACGACAATTTATTGAAATTTCTTCAAAACGCGTTAATTCGCTAAATCGTGTAAAAACTTAATAAAAATATGCATGCATTTATGCTCTAAAAATATGCAAAAATGCTAAAATAATCTCTTATAAAACATTAATTGTACTGCAAAAACTCAAAATATTTAAAATTTGTATTGTAAAATATATTTTAATAAGCATTATTTAAAATTCTTCTTATATTATTTATGAAATTTCTTTTCTTTTTTTTGAATCTTTATTCTTTTTAAGCTTACATTTAAACAAAAATAAAAATATCAAATAACATTCAATCTCTTTAGTTATATTCAGGGAAAAATTTTCCGATACCAAGAAAACTCAAATTAAATATCGAAAAAATATTATGTGAAATATGCACTCAAAAAATTCAAATATAACCGAAATACGCACTTATATGTCGAAAAATTTTGATCAAAAAATGATGGTTTTCGAGTCGTTTTTGTCAAATTTTGGGTAGTTTTTTCCAAAAAAAAAAAAAAATAAACATTGAAGAATTGAGAAATTCAAAAAATGACCTCTCTAAAGTACAATCTAGAGGCGAATCGGATTTCAAAGAGTTATTGATCGAAACTTTTGGACAAGTATTTCTATACGAAAAATTGTACACAGAAAAAAATAAATAAATAAATAAATAAACGTCATTGTAAAAACACTGGCTTCTTCACTTCGTTCAGAATCTAAAAATAATTAAATATGCAAATTAAAGAGAACTGCCTGCTACACTCCTGGTGTTATGAAACGCATTTCTATATTATTACTCGGCTATGTTTTGAATGATTTTTGAAAAAAAAACACGCCAACTCCCTAGCCCCCCCCCCAGTTATCACTATAATATTATTATTACGTTCTGGTCTATTACTATGGTATCCTGTTTTGTTCTGCTATTATTATCGTTACACATATGGTTTTTTTCGTCGGAATGAAGTTGTCAATTTCAACCGGCGCGTTTAATCGAATGTGACAGCTGGTACACGGGCGTCGGTGGTAAATTGTTGTTTTGAAATAACGACACTGCGGCGGCGCGTCACCCCCCTCCCCCCACCCCATACACTGTCAATTGACCCTTATAATGATATATTATAATATAGGCTGGGATGACACGAGTGAAATGTTTCCGCCGCCGTATTAATTATAATTAAACACGTCCGTGTAAATAAATTATTTACATCGGTAATTGGAAACGCTGTCGCGTCGTTCGTTCACAAACTCGCGCTTTCAAGAGTCTGCGAAAACAATAGGTACGTTTAAGTGCCACACACGCACAACATCACATATTGTGTTCATTGTAAACGAATGTGTTTTCATAATATTAATAATAATTATCGTGTAAGAGTACATTGTTCTATTATTAATATTTATATATATTTTTTTGTATAAACCGTCAGTCCCATTAAATGCTAATCATCCGCCGCACAACGGATTGATTGAAATAATAATAATAATAGTAATTTTATTTTATATACAGGTCGGGGAGTTTTAATTAATATGTACCATTATATAGGTTTATTCGGACTATTATTATTATATACGGGGTTGCTACGCTACTTGGAAAACCTGGAATTATCAGGGAATTTTAAATTTGTCAGTGAAATTCAGGGAAACTCAGGGAAATAATGGAAAATTACTGGAAAAATATCTTTACTTATACATTAACCCTGTATAGTGTATAGGGTATCAAAAACTTAATTCATTTATTCATTTACAATAAATTTTCATAAAAAAAAAAAAAAAAAATTATTATCATGTCTAACAGATAATTAATATTTTATTAAGTACTCAAACTAGAAACTAGATTGCGCTTTGTTTAAATTTTCAATCCTTGATCTATGGTCAATAGAATATTTTAACTGTATTAGTTTTTAAGTTTTTGTTTGCTCTTAACAATTAAAATAATTAATTTA
This sequence comes from Stegophylla sp. TES_Ste_2020, assembly GCA_025469315.1. Lineage (NCBI taxonomy): Eukaryota > Metazoa > Arthropoda > Insecta > Hemiptera > Aphididae > Stegophylla > Stegophylla sp. TES_Ste_2020. The sequence goes on along the minus strand of JAIPRM010002099.1, from coordinate 2,027 downwards.
TTATTCGATATTAAGTTTAATAGTCTATAAAAAAAAACTTATCGGTAACCATATTGTACACAACTCATAAGTCTGAAGTCGTTGTTATAATAATAATTAAATGTTTAATTATTCATTTAATATTATTTTATTTGCTTTCTTGTGTTTATGTTATAAAATTGTTCTACTATAAATATTTAATATCAATTAAAGTGGTTTATAAAACAAAACAATTCAATATTATATTGATATATTAATATATATATATATATTTGATATAATATAATATGACTGAATTCATATTGTAACAATTTCGTGTGGTCTTCCGAAAATCAGATTCCATTTTCCTCCACTTCTTGTTTCCTCCAAAAAAAAGCCCTATCCCTATCCCTATCCAAAAATCAAATTCTATTGCCCTGTACTGTCTTTTTTCCCCATTTTCCCCTTTCCTCCAAAAAATAGTTTATAAAACTTTCTTGTAAGTAATATTACAATAGTAAGTATGCGTTTTGAAAAAGTGACTGGTATATTCTAATATCGAAATTGTCAGCTGTCGGTTCGACGTTCGTGTGAGAAATTAATAAAAAGCACAAAACGATAGGAGGGTCTAAATGAAGAAATTCACCTTTGATGACGTGCGTGCCCCCCAAGTATAAAATGTTCCATAGCATAACCATTTTAAACTGCTTTTTACTGCTTAAAGTCTTCACAAAAACTATTTTTATATTTCATGTTCTTCTTATAATGTTTTATTTAATATTTCAAGAGAACTCGAACTTTGGTACAATGCGTGCAAAGATATATAATTCAATTTCAGGTGCATGGGGGGTGGGGGAGTACAGGGAGCCCATGGAATTATATCATACACAGTTTTTCAAAAATATGTTCGTCCATTTAATAAATAATATAGCCGTAGAAAAAAAAATTAATTTTGAGGAATATGGAAAGTGAAGGAGTGGATGGTATTTCATTTGTGAAGGAAAAAGGATTTTCTTTTTCTTTTTTTTTACTTTTGGTGGAGAATGGACAGTGGAGGAAAATGGTCCCGACCGTGTGGTCATCGCACCCGAGTCTCGGGCGCCTTCGGTTTGCACCGGTCACGCACCACGTGAAATCCCACAACGCATTACCGCTGAAACTTTTCGTTGTAAATATTATTATTGTTATTATTGTTATTTTTTTTTTGGACATCACTCAATTTGACGTTTTTGGTAGCCAGCGCACATTTTAATGGAAAAAGTCAAAAAGTTCGCTCGCCGAGGGGCGGACTCAGATTGTGTAATAAAACAAAACAAAAAAAAAAAAAAGAGTTCAAAGATTAGTACTCGATAATAAAATAAAGAAATTTATTTTATACATATAAGTATATGTAAAATGTAATAAAAAATCAGTGTATAGCTATTACACTATAAATTTGTATAAAAATATCAAAAAATAAAACTTAGCTTGGAATATTACGACGATTTTATTGAAGGAAACGGTTTCGATTTTAAAAATCATCATCATTAGTAGTGAATGAGTAGAATTAATATTTCTATTTATTTTTACTATTTTACTAAAAAAAAAAAAAAAAACGTCTATTCATTGACTATTTATTATTCTGATGATGCTTTTGTAAATCGAAACCGGTCGTCAATGAGATATTGTCATTATACTCCAGGCTTAGTATAATTTCATTTAATTTCATATTTAATGCACTGCTAGCGAGGAAAATTACATTACAATTATTATTGAAGTCGGTTTTAGACCCGACTACAAAAATAAAGACTGCGCTGGAAAATTTCAATTTCCACCAATCACCAATAAAATTCATGCATACACACGTGATAATCTTTTCGGAAAAAAAATACCTATGCGCACACACACACATTATATACAGTGGAACCTCGATAAGTCGAACCTCAATAAGTCGAAAACCTTGATAAGTCGAAAAAAATTCTTTTCCCTTGCGAAAACCTCGATTACTCGAAAGAAAAACTATAGATAACTCGAATATTCTGAGTTGAATGTAGATGGATAATGACGGATAATTTGTATAAACATTTATC